>JARJLF010002175.1:0-47859 GCA_029378395.1 Mycena leptocephala
AATCCATCCCCGGGTCTGCCCTACCGCCGGCGCCGGCGCCCCCCGCGAAGCGCTTCGCCAGCGCCGGGTGCGACAATCTCGTGCGGATCTGGGGATACCGCGAAGACCAGCAGGCGTGGGTGGAGGAGGACGTGCTCGAAGGGCACACGGACTGGGTGCGCGACGTCGCGTGGGCGCCGAGCGTCGGTCTCACGCGCAGCTACATTGCGACGGCGTCGCAGGATCGTACGGTTTGTGTCTGGGTGCGGGATGCGCCGGGCGGGCAGTGGGTGCGGAGTGTGCTCGACCCATCGTCGGCAGGCGGCGAGGCCTCGGCTACGGGGGGGCAAATTCCCCGATGTGGTGTGGAGAGTTTCGTGGAGTCTTGCTGGCAATCTCCTCGCGGTCAGCTGTGGGGACGGAAAAGTGACTCTTTGGAAGGAGAACTTGCGTGGTGTATGGGAGTGTGTTAGCGATATGAATAGTTGAACACTAGATGTGCAATGGCAATCTCTAATTTCCGAGCACAGCACTGTATATATCGACATCGGTACTTTATACATCTAATTGTGGGATATCTACAGCAAATTTGGCGAGGATGCTCCGCACCTCGGAGGGCCGGAATGCTCCTGTCGTGTATACAATTTTGCTGACCTGGAAGCCGTTGAAACTGGCTAGCGGCGCACACGGTGTAGGCGCCCATATTGTGAAAGCCGAGCCAGTCGCCGACGCGGAGGGCGGCGGGGAGCTGGGCGGTGGGGCATACGCAGTCGATCGAGTCGCAGGTGGGGCCCCACACGCTGCTGGGGTGGAGGGGCTCGGAGGCGGCGACATGGAAGGAGCCAGCCATGGAGAGCACGTACGGGTGCGCAATCTGGTGGTCAAAGAGGATGCAGTTGAACGCGCCGTACACGCCGTCGTTGATGTAGTCTGTAAGATGGGTTGTTAGTGGCAAGAAAACGGCGACGGCGCACACGCACACATGACGGAGGGCTGCTCGGCGGGGCCGGGTGGCGGGTCGCCCAAGGGAGCGCGGCGGGCGATGATGTTGGTCGCGAGGCTGAACGCCTTTGAGACGTAGAACCTGCCTGGCTCTGCGATGATTTTTAATTCGGTGCGATCTGGGAAATGGGTGTCGATCGCGTCGGTGAGAAAGGAGGCGGCCTGCTCGAAGAGGGCGTCTTCGAAGCCGCCGCCGACGTCGAGGAGAGAGAAGCGGTAGCCCGCGTCGGCGCCCATGTCGAAGGCGGTGCGGGCGCGGCGGACGGCGTCGGTGTAGACGGAGGGGTCGTAGCAGCCGCTGCCGACGTGAAAGCTGACGCCGACGACAGCGAGGCGGAGCTTCTGTGCCTGGGCCAGGAGGGCAGGGACGGCGGCGAGGGGGGCGCCGAACTTGATGCCGAGCTGGCAGAGGCTCTTTGTGTCGTCGGTGAGGATGCGGATGACAAGCTGGGCGCGAGGGTGGGCGCGGGCGATTTTGAAGAGCTCGTCGGCGTTGTCAAAGGTCATGGTGTCGACGCGCATCCTGGCGGCGTTGCGGACAAAAGAGACGGCCTTGCAGGGGTTGGCGAAGATGATGCGGTCCGGGTGGACGGAACCGATTGCGAGGACCTGGGAGATCTCGCCGTTGGAGGCGCAGTCGAAGCCGGTGCCGAGGGCGGCGAGGAGGCGGAGGACGTACGGGTCGGGGTTGCATTTTACAGCTGGGGGCGTATGAGACGCGAGGAACGGGGGCTGCAAGAGGCAACTCACCGTAAAAGGGCTGGATGTGGGGGAGACAGGCGCGCCAGCGCAGATGCTGGGCATAGACCTGGCCGAGATCGGCGACAAAGAAGGCGCGCTCGGCGTCGGGGTCGGCGTCAGAGTTGGCAGCGAGGATGCCGTTGCGCAGATGGACGTCTGGGTGGCCGTGGTGCAAGGCAGGCAACTCGGGAAACAGGGGCTTATCAGATCCCTGGATTTCATCGGGACAAGTCAGGACATCGTTGGCAAGTGGACAAGCAACAACAGGAGGATATTCTGTGGGGCTGAGGACATGGACGAGTGACATTCGTTTGGGGGTGGTCCCAGGAAGGGAGTCGGGAGGGGCTGGATCCAGTGGTACCCTGATTACCGCGCCTGAACCGCCACGGTCTGGAGGGCCGGGCGGAGAGGGACGGCAAGGGCAAGCGCGGTCAGTCGGCAGATCCTCGCTGCGAGCGAGGAGGACGGGGAGATGGACGTAGCAGACAAAAGGCAAGCGTGGTATTTGCCGCGAGTAAGCTCCGAATCGAGTCCACGTGACGGCCATTTATCTCTCCCTCTTACCCTTTTCCTCAGCAACCCCGACGACCTAGACGGTATGCCTCTTTCCTTGTGCGCCAGGTTGCATCCGGGTGACTCTACCGTGCATTTGGCGGTGGAATGGCGGCGAGAGGACCATTTTTGGGCTGGATGCGGGCGCGGGGTGTGGATAACGCTGACCGAGTTTTAGGCCATGTCTCTCGTTGTCCCCGAGGCGCACCAGCAATTCCAGCACATTCTGCGGCTGCTCAACACGAACGTCGACGGGAAGCGGAAAATCATGTATGCCCTCACCGAGATCAAGGGTGTCGGTCGTCGCTACTCCAACCTCGTCTGCAAAAAGGCAGACGTCGACCTCAACAAGCGGTGTGTTTTTTTATTTTATTTTATTTTATCTTGTCCTAATGCGCGGGCGACAGCGCCGGGGACCTCAACTCGGACGAGCTCGAGCGCATCGTGACCATCATCCAGAACCCGACACAGTTCAAGATCCCGACCTGGTTCCTCAACAGACAAAAGGACATTGTCGACGGCAAAAACTCGCAAATCCTGTCCAACGGCGTCGACTCGAAGCTCCGCGACGACCTCGAGCGTCTCAAAAAGATCCGCGCACATCGCGGTCTCCGCCACTACTGGGGCCTCCGCGTCCGTGGCCAGCACACAAAGACGACCGGTCAGTCTGTGTTTTTTTTTGTTTGTGCTCTCCGTCTCACGCCTCCCAGGTCGCCGGGGCAAGACTGTGGGTGTGTCCAAGAAGCGTGGTTAGATACTTGTTTGTTTTATGCGAATACCATGCATATGCTATGAACTCTGTCTTTCCATGAATTATTTGAGGCTGAGACCCATTCTCGAAAATTCCGGCGCTGTCTGGGTCACCTGATGATCGAGGTTTATACAGCCCCGCGCTTAACCGCGACGTGAAAATTGCTGTAAATGTTTCTCAACACGATGGCCATGCCCATCCGCCATCCCTGGTTCGACATCCCCTCGTCCAAGCGCAAGCGGCCCGCCTCCCCCGCCGAGTCGCCCTCGCGCGCCCAGAAACGCCGCCGGTCAGCCACCCTCGAGCGCGGGTTCGCCAGCCTCACCCTCGACGCCCCCATGCATCCCGCGTCGCCCCCGCCCCGTCCCTCGACCCCCATCGTACCAGAGATTACCATGAAGACCTCGTCGTGGTACGAGCCAGAACCAGATCGTGCGTGGCGTGTGCTTTTTACACACGCATCCTCTCATCTGCTGCTGCTTTGCAGGAATTGTCATCACGGACCTCGGCTCTTTCTCCGACGACGACGCGTCAGAGGACGCGCCCGGCCCACACATCTCCCCCGCGCTCCTCGAGCGTCTCAAGCGGCCCCTCGCGCCTCTCGTCCCCGCCCCGCCCCAGACCCAGGCCCTCGTGCTCTTTCGCCCCCTCTCCTCGCAGGTATCCCCGCAAAAGCAAATTCAAAATACAGTCACAGACACCGCGCGCGACGACGACGCGATGGAGGTAGAACTATAGCAAACTCATCGCATGTTGTACAGAATACAGAATACATATACTTGTCGCTACTAGGAACCCGATGGGCCGGCTGCAAACTGGATCATCTCGTCTGTTCTCCGCTGCATCTCTGCATCAGGGTTCGCACCGTACATGTCCTGAGCAAAGGTCAAGTGACGGTGCCGTGCGTGCGCGTGGGGATGGGGAACGTGGTGCATCTGCATCGACGCTGCGTACGGCGAGCTGAGCGTGATGGGGCTCGCCCCGTGTGAATGCGAGTGTGAATGCTGCTGCTGCTGCGTGAATAGTGCCGATGGGTGTTGCAGGGGTTGGTGGTGCTGGTGTTGGTGGTGCTGTTGGGGCTGCTGCTGATGTTGCTGCTGCTGTTGTGCCTGCGCCTGTTGTTGTTGCTGCTGCTGCTGCTGCTGGGGTGGAAGCATATCGCGATAAGCCATGTTCATCATGGCCATCGAGTCCGAGTGCATGTAGCTCTCCTGGGGCATGGCCATAGGCTGCATCGCCTCGGCGTCGTCGTCCTCCATGTCCTCGTCGTGCTCCGGCGCGGTCGACGGCCCGGGCTCGTCGCTGGTCGGCGAACGCTGCGCTGCAATCTCCTCTGCGGTGAGAAAGCGGCCACCGGGGCCCCGGGGACGGCGCATGGCGTGTTTGTGGCGCGATTCGTGGAGATATGGCTGCAACGCGGTAAGCGGGGCTCCCTTGAACACAGACACGGGCATGGTATACCTTGCGCTGCCTGGACAGACGATGGAGCTCCTCGAGACGGGCGCGGGCGACGCGGCGCTTGAGGATGCGAAAGTACTGCTTTGCATTGACATAGAGCGGCTCCTCGTCGACATGGGGGATGAAGAGGTCGTCGTTCTGAAAGTAGTAGGGCTGATAGCTCGGCGAAAGATCAGACTGGTTGTTCATTGTGATTGGAGGAGAGAGCCGCCCAAGGGGGTCACCCGCCATAAGCGCTCACCTAGGGGGGCGTGACAGGTAAGTGGCATATGCCGAAAGTGGTCCGATCCTTATGCGGACGGATTTGGCCTCAAAAAAGGCCAAATGTCTCATCACTATGCTGACGAAATCGGCCCAAAAGGAGCGCTTGGTCCCATCACAAGCGCTGACGGAAACGGCCGGTCTCGCCCGATGTCCTATCCATATGCGGACGGATGTCGGGTAACGCGCCCAGGTGTTCGCTACTGCTCGCCCCTCGCGTTTCTCGGCTGTTTTCTGACGCGTTTTACGCGTCAAAATACTATTGTTTCTCATTTTCCTTCAGGCCGAATTTCTACGAGCACTAAAAGCCATAATATCGCCTGAGCAGGGCGCTAAATGACCGATTTAATCCAAGTTGAGATAAATGTGTTCACCGTGCGGTTAATTTTGACCTGCCGTTCGTAAAAGCACTTTGAGTGGAGTCTGGGATAGACAATATAATATTCTAAATTTTTATGGATGCTCTTCAAATCTCCCCCGAAAGTTATTGCACAACTTCTGGTGGTCGTGGTAAGCCGTGATGACAATGTGACACATGTGTGACTTTCAACTTTCAACCTCTTATATACTCCTCTCTACTCCTCTACTCCTCTGCTTCTGCGACACATCATAGCCACAGCATCATGGAATTTTCCAAGCTTCGAGGTTCTGTGTTCTATGGCTGATCTTCAACGGCTGGACTTGGGACCGCACTACATATCGGATCCGCTCACATGGTAGGATCCCACTATGTTGCTTAAATCGGCCGGAATAATGATTTTCTAGTCCGTATATCGCTGACATTAACCTTAGATATCCTAAGATGGTGTTTCGGGCACAAAATAGGCAATTGCGCCACGGCCACAGCGGCGGCCACAAGGATTATCTGGCCATATGATTTTCTAAAACTCATATGGAGCGTATCCAGGGCTCTAGCTGATACCCGAAGCAGCTCTCCGACACGTCAATTTTTTGTCTCGTTGCCCACACATCTTCCGCTCGAATCCAGCCTCCTCCCAAAAAAAATGCGAAAAAAAGGTAGTCTTCATGGAGCCTGGATTTCTATCGTTTTTTCTGATGTATCTACTGTCCATCCAGACTATCGCGCACACAAGCCGGTCCTCAGGGCCTCCACCAGCCGTACTATAGCTCACGAGTGCCGGCCCCTGCTTTTTTTCTTCCTCAATGTCATCGCCACTTTGGTTTCATTCGCGTCCAGCCCATGCACTCTACAGGCCATCAAGCTTATAGCCCTCAATACCACGGTCGACACCATAACAGTTGCTTCCGCCCTCGGTGTTTACCTCTTCGAAGTCTCTGTTCTCTTCTTCTGCATTAGTAAGTTCTGTATCCTCTCACACCACCACCAACTAATTGTTTTGAAGTTCATCGCCTATACCCCGAGTTCCTTCCTCTTCACCGATCTTTAAGGCCACCACGTCGATATCACCGCACCCACATATCCCATCTGCGTCTGGATAAGGCTACAAAATATGGCCTAGCTTTTAAAATATTCCCCGGACAGCCGCAACCGAGCCATTCTCCTCATTCTCATCGCGCGCAACAGCATATCGATATCACTATAGCCACTGCCTTCATCGAAAACAATGAAGGAAGCGACACCGAGAGCGAGAGCGATACCGAGAGCGACGAGGGCGAAGATAGCGATGATAGCGACGATAACGATTCTATGTCGCCTTTGGAGTACCAAGTGCAGTCGGTTGTTGGAGGTGCAAGACTCGAGAGGACTACTTCCCATCGGCGTCCTCGTTGCCGACCTCGTTATTTTACCGGAGGCGGGGACAGCGTGCCTAGTGGGCTGGAGTCGTCTGTTGTGGATGTCTCATCAGACTCGGACTCTGACAGTCCTCCTCCCATCGATTTCGACCTAGCAGATTGGGTCGGCCAGGGGCTCATTTGGTCGGATGGCTTGCCAAAACATGTCAAGCGTGCTCGGAACGCTTCTCGTCGGGTTCCTCCTGCGGCCTACGCCGCGGCTGCGATTCCAAAATCGAACCTCACTGTCGAAGAGCTCCTGCAGGAGGAGCTCCCTGCCTTCTCAGCTGAACCATCCGACAGCGCCAAATTTTCGCACGAGCCAGTTACGGCGTCACCATTATACGACGCTACATGGCGGGATACCATATTCACCGCCACACCATTCACACGTACCCTTCGCACATTTTTCAACAATGCTTGGCTTTCGGGCGCAGCCTCGATTAAATTCCCCCATTTGTCTGCTCTTTATCCGCTCTGGATAGAGAGTCTGCTCTTCGAGATTCAGCTCTATATCAAGAAGCGCACTGTTTGGGAGGAAGCACGCAATTGGCTGCAGCGCACATCCCAGATTATTCCCAGTCTCGCAGACCGAGTCTGCGAGTGCTTCGATACATTTCAATTCTTGCCCTGGGATACCGTCGTGCCTGGATTAAGCTCTGCCGTCCATCTCAGTACACAAGATTTAGCTTTGTTCCTCAGTGACGAATGGCTCAACGACGACATGATCAATGCTGGCGTCGATTACATATTGCAGCGAATCAGCCCTGGGCGCCGCATTCGAATCCTTAACTGCCTCTTTATACAGTCCTTGCGCAATGCTCGCACCAAGTGCACTACCTACAGCCCAACCACCTTTTCTGCAATCGAGGCTGCGATGCGTGCGGGCCTTGTGGACATTGTTTGGTTCCCGTTGCATGTCTCGGGAAACCATTGGACCCTATTGAAAATAAATCTGATTACAAAGACTATAGCGTATTCAGATTCTTTGGGTGGTACCATACCGAGCGAGGATTTGGCCCTCATTCGATGGTGGCTGAAATGTCTGCTTGGCGATACCGGAGAATTCCACGTCATTGCGCCGGACTTCCCCTCCCCTCGTCAATGTGACTCGCATTCGTGTGGAATCATTGTCTTGAGTATCCTCGCCTTCGTCCTCCTGCACTATGACTTGTGGTGTCCCGAAAAGGCGGCATCCGAAAGGATGCAATGGTTCCTTAGACTTTCGGCACCCTTCGCAGATGTCGAAGACCTGGTACGTATTTTTTCAAGCACCCTTGCCTCATCCAAGCTGACACGCAATTTACTTTACAGGCCGATCTTGACACGGACCGCGAGGGAGTTCCTACTACACCTGAGCCTTCGTCTGATGATTACATGTCTCGTTCTGCTAGCCCGACCGGGTCTCCATCTGGATCACCGAGCGCTGGGACTACAGATGCGATACTCTCAGACCTGCCTTTCGATGGGCCCGAGGGCATGGGCCTCGAAGACGTCAATCTATTGCTGGATTTACCAGATGCTGACATGGAGATGCCATCTGATTCAGAATTTCCGGCCCGTATTCCTTCACCACCTCCTACAACAGCTTTCGAGAACGATTCTGATCATACACCCCCCATACCGAGACATCGCCCTGCCTCCAAATACTACGACGAGTCTGACGAAGAAGATGATGCGTCAGATGACTCGGGGAAACCTCACCGTCAACGCCGGCGCATAAATAAAGGGGCTAAACCTGGAACATCGTGGGCGCATCAAAAGGAACTCAATGTGGCAGCAAGGACGTCTACATTTGTTCCGCAATCATCCAGAGTGGGGAACTTCCGTGCCAAGGTGCTTAACGATGACGGAAACGCTGAATTCGACAATGAAGATGTTCGACGCGTGCGTTGTTCCCATTGCGCGGAATGGGTGGTCATGCGCGCACTTTACGATACTCGGCGTTGGACTGACCATCGCGCTACGGCCAAATGCACCAAAGCAAGGCGTGCTGGTCTTTCGACACGGTCGCTCTTTTCGCTGGGGTTTGCGAAGGCTTCTGGCAGAAAAGTCATCCCACCACCCGAAATGCAACCCCTCCCCTGTCCTGGCTTGACGAGGGAATCAAATGAGAAGATCGGCATATATATGGCCCGTGCCACTGCATCTGGCGGTGGTGCCCCCTCCCGTATTCGTATTGCGAAGGAATTGTTGGAATTGGAAGATGTCGAATGGGGTGATCTTAGCGCTTCAGAACAGCGCATGGTCATTCGACGGGAGCTCACTTTGCACAAATGGAAGATTGGGCGAAGTGTTGGGGCTGTATTTGCGAGTGATTGCTTTCGCGACGTCTCGGCGCCTATCGGAGGGGACCCAGAGCCATGTTCCCCGTGCCAGAAGCTACTGAAGCTTCACACTTTCCAGGTCGCCATCAACCGACGGATGCCAGATGCGTCCAAAATGAAGTACGTGCCAAAAGCGCACCGAGATGAGGTCCTCGGAAAGCTGTACCTGCAGTTCCATGGTGTTCGAGAACTTATTGAGCTGGTAGGTGATTGCCTGAGTCAAGTCCGAATGTTTTCTGACATATCTATATTTCTAGGAAGACGGTCGATCCCCTTTCCTGAAGTTCGCCGTGGGCTGTGCTGACGGGACTTACAAGTCAGACACGCTAACGGGAATGATCAAGGCCTTGGTGATCAAGCAAACTCGGCTTGAAAAGGGAAAGTCGTTAAGGAACATGAAGTACGACTCTGTATTTGACCAATTCTGCGATCTTCTCGCCTCAACCTCAAAACGCGCCTACTTGACGTTCCAAAAGCATTTTGGTGGACGTGGACTTCGCAGTATGCGGTAAGCTGACCCCAAAACAACGCGTTGTCGATTTATGCTTATTTATTTTCAGCCAAATTCGATCGAAGCTACCTGGCTTTCGCCCCGGGCTCTCGGCTCTCAATGTCGGCAGGGCGGCCGATGTTTTGAAGAAGCTTGACTACCATGGTCCGCTCGCTCTTTCCTGGGATGACACAGCGCTTGAACAGGCAATTTCGGTCCATGCTGAGTCCAAAGATGTATGCCTCATCCTCGGGGCTGCCAATGGGACCATCCGGGTCACCGAGAAAGATGACCTCGATGATCTCTTTGAAAAAGCGCAGCTACAAAAGGCTGACAAGGTACGCTATCACCTTATTTTCTTCTAGCAGATTCTAAGGCCCTTTTTGATAGCTTCGTGTTTGGGTTCTCTCGATACCGTTGCCAAAAATACCTCCCATCCTCGTTGCCGCTGTCGCTCGCGGCTCTTCAACAAAAGCCCAGGAGCTGGTGGATATGCACCATAAGCTGGCGAATATTCTTCACGAGCACGACATCCATCCGGTGTCTCTCTCGTCGGATGGCGCAGAGGTGGAACGGGCCGCACAGCGAATGATTGCGGAAGATGCACCAAAGTTCTTTGTTTATGCAATCCCCAACTCGAAGCCAGGGTGCAGCGTTGTCCTGCAAATTCCCATGTATTTCGGCAACCATCCTACCGTCATCACGCAGGACTCAAAACATGGATTGAAAACAGCGCGCAACCAGATCATGTCGGGTGCTCGCGGGCTAGTCATCGGGTTCTTCATTATGTGCTTTTCGATGCTCCACATGCTCGCAGAGCATGCTCTCGGACCGCTTTTTTGGCACGATATCTGGAATGCCAAACGACAGGATGACCGTGCAGCTGCAAGGCTGTTCTCTGCTGCTGCCCTCCAGTTTCACTTCGAGAACTTCCCGGACCAGACGGGTCTCTCGGTCTATTTATTTGTACTGGGTGAACTCATCGATGCCTGGCAAAACCGCAACATATCCCATCGTGATCGCGCCAAAATGGTGCTTCGTGCACGCTTTTTCCTCATGGCATGGCGGTCGCATACCGTAGCACATCCCGACTACAATCTCAGTACTCATTTCATCTCCCGAGAATCTTACGATATTTTCCTCACCCTTTGCGACGGTCTTCTCTCCCTCATCCTTGTCTACCGCAAATACTTTCCAACCTACCCTCTTCTTCCTTGGCTCCACTCGACAGAGGTCTGCGAGCATTTGTTCGGCATGCTTCGCCAACTCAAAAAAGACTTCAATTACTCCGATGTCTTGAACTTCGAGCGCAAACTTCGTGCCATGATGCTTGGCGCATTCGGCAATCTATCCCCCGACGAACAAGCAAATCAGACTTCTGCAGGATACCACCACACCTATTTTACGGCGGACGATCTTGACACCGCTGTCCTCATGCAATATCCGACCGATCAGCAGCTCGCAGATGCCTCGGAGCACGCTTTTGGCGAGGCCAAACAACTTTTGAAGGTTCTCGGGATCGACGCCGAGGCCATGCTTAAAGACTATGTCGACCCGATTCACCCGGCTCGCCCGCAGCCCGCAGCCAACAAGTTTGCACCACCGCCTCGCAAGTCGAGACCTCCACAGACCCTCCTCGAGCTTCTGGCTTTGTACGATCCGATTCCGAAGCCATCAAGGGATGAAGAAACTTTCGAGACTTGTGAACTAGCTCTCGTGGCCGAATCATTGGACCAGTCACTCAAAATGTACGTCAATTAATTACATAGCCTCCCAATTATTAACACTTTGTCAGCGCGAGCTTGCCAGACTCCACTGAGGAATCACTGGATGCTATTCGCACAGAGATTCAGGCACATCTTGATATAAAATCTTCGACGGTAAGCCCAACTTGGCTCGAGTGTGATTGTACCTCACCTATATGCTGTCTTTCCAGGCCGCACCTCTCCCATATGATTCTGTCCTGACTTTCGTTGTGGATAATGCGCTGGATGGGTCCTTTCTTGTCTCGGAACGACAACGCCACCAAACCAAATCCACTGCAAAAGCAGTTCGACAGCGCGGTCGAGTAGCCACTGCAATGGCCGACCGTACCGCCGAGCCGACCTTACGAGAGACCCTCATGAAACGTTTGGCTGCTGCCGTGCCCGCGTCTGATACCCTCAATAAAACCACGGGGATCGATCGCTTCGTACGACATACCGGCACATTCAGCGGGCCAGAACTTCCAGGGGCGAGTACCAAACGTGCGGAGAACAAGGCAACCGTTCAGGCTGTTGCTGCCTCGGTGAGTTTTTCTTTTACTCTATTTATTTCGTTTCACCCCACTGATATGGGAATTTACACAGAAATTTGTCCAGCTTCGGGCAACCGCACTATCAAGCTTTCAATTCCTGCATGAAAACATGTACTCTGCCAATATCTCGCTGATTAATCCTCTCAAATCTGGGCATTTTGTGTTGGCCATGAAACCCAGTACTGGTCACGTCCAAACTCAAGTCATCCTCGGAGAAGGTTTGTCTGTCACAACCTCGTTTACAGCTGGGGCTGATCTTTCAATAGTTCTAACAATGTATACGAAAAGTACTCATCACGACTGGATATCCATCGCTGAGAGCGTCGGAACACCTTCCTATATCTACGTCCTCGTCTATCTACAGCTGGGGGGCAATTTTTTTAGCTCCCTGACCTGCCAAGCACTTGGCTGCCCAACGGTCCTGCAAATCCCTCGGACCCACATCCTGTTCTCCCTCGCATCCTACACAATTGCGCGACAGGCAAGCCCCACTGCCGACGGCCACCCGCATACACTCGTGACGTTGTGCAAGGATTCGCACGCGTTATTCCAAATATTCCAGCAGCACAGCAAAGGCCTGCATGTTGCGATAGATGGTTTGGCAAAGAGCGTCAAAGCCAAGGGGAAGAATGCGGATGGCGGCAGTGCCCATCTCACTATTGTTACCGCCGCCGACTTATCGGGATCCGATGTGCATTCCTCCAAGGACAGCTCCTAAATTCCTAATATTAGTTATTCAGTACATATCCACGTTGTGGCTTGTATGCCTCTACCCAGAGCCCATAGCACCTCATTGACCGTAAAAATGAATTTATGCGGACGGAAGCGCCATTTTCTGAATTTTATGCGGACGGAAGTGTCGGTTTTTGACGTACGATCCCGTATGCTGACGGACCGTAGTCGCGGAGAGGTCCCATCAGCTATGCGGACAGAATTGGCTGAAAAACAGAGGTTCTGATCCTTATGCGGACGGATCTGGCGCAAAAGCCTGAGGACGGAAACGGCCAAAATCCGGAATTTCGGATCGGACCTCTTTCGGCATATGCCACTTACCTGGCGTGACTCCAACCGCGTGACAATTGTCACATGTAACACCATGGAGGCGAAGCTCAAGACCCTCAAGGTCGCTGACCTCAAAGACATCCTTGCAAAGGCCCAGCAGCCCCCGCCCCCAAAGGCAACAAAGTCGGACCTCATAGCACGCATTCTCGCCAGCAAAGAGGCCACCGACGTCTACAATGCAAAGTTTGCCCCCAAGGATGATCTCCTAGCCCCGCCAGAAGAGTATGTACCGTCTTTTTCTCTTGTCCTCCGCGCTCCAACCACCTGCAGCCTCGACTGGGACGTCGACCAGGTCAATCCACCCGAGACATCCGCCGAACCCCCCGTAAGTCGCGTCCCTTGTGTGTAGCCACCGCTTAAACGCGTCCAGAAGCCGGTGTCTGCGTCCGCCGCAAAATCGGCCCCTGCGCCTGCCGTGGCCAAGCCCGCACCCGCACCGACGTCCACCGCACCTGCGTCCACAGCACCAGCAGACGCGCCGCCGACTGCGGCAACGGATGACGCCGAGGCCGAGAAGCGCAGGAAGCGCGCAGAACGGTTCGGCGTGCCGCTCATCGAGCCCCGGCCGCCTGTTGTCAAAAAGGCGGCCGCCGTCGCCACCAAGAAGCCAGACGTACGTTGCATCCTGCTCACCCAACTTGGCCGATTTAATGATCACGCGCACTACAGGTCCCGGACAAGCTGAACGCGCGGGCGGCGCGCTTCGGGACGGGCCAGAAGCGGCCTGCGCCCCCTGAGGAGGTGGACGCGGAGGAACAGGAACGGCGGAGAAAGCGGGCAGAGCGGTTTGGGACGGGGACGTAGATGTACTTGTAAGCCCCTAGCCCAGGGTCATGCCCTCCCTCGATAAAACCTCCTCGATTAAATTCCATCTTGTACTGCACCCACCACCATGACCGGAGAGAAGAAACAGAATGTATATGGCGCGACCTACACCGTGCTCGCAGAGCCTCAATTGTCCGCAGAGCTCCTTCGTTGCGCGAATCCGCAGACGTTTGGGGCCACCGATGTCGTCTCCATGCAGCCGTGCCCCAACCCCTCCGAGCGCTCCCAGGACCGTTTCGTTGTCGTGGAATGGGCCCTTGCCGACGGTACATGGAGGTTCCATGCAGTCTGCGACGGCCACGGTCAGCCGCATATAAGTTTATTATAATAGTCTGACATGTATTCAAGCTGGCCATGACACTGTCGACCACGTCGTGGCCACGCTCCCCACCGCCGTGCACGACGCCCTCGTCGCCGCAGGACCACTTGGCCCAGTGGACGTGTCGGAGCTATTGCGCAAGGCCATCGCGGACGTCGACGCACGCATCGGCCAGGACCTGCTCGACCTCTTTCCCGGTGGCCCAGAGGCACTGGCCAGCATGTCCGACGACGAGGTCGCGGCCTTGATCAACGACGGCGGCGCCAACTCGGCCAAGGTGCTGCGGTGCATGCGTGGGTCTACCGTGCTCGTCGCGCTCATCAGCCCCGCCCTCGATGTGTGGGTCGCCAGTCTCGGGGACTGTGTTGCAGTGCTTGGATCCAAGGCTGCGTCGGGAGAATGGGAGACGACCCTGCTGAGCGCGAATCACAACGGCGCAGACGCTGCCGAGGTCGCGCGCATCCGCAACGAGCACCCCGGCGAAAGCGAGTGCGTGCTCAGGGACCGGGTCCTGGGCGCAATTGCAGTGACCCGCGGTATGGAGATCCAGTAACTGCTATTCATACAATCTGCTAACAAGGTGTTCCAGCTGTCGGCGACTTTCTCTTCAAGCTGCCCACCATCTACACCACCCGCGTCTTCCTCAACGCAAAGCCCGGCTTCCAATTCTCCTCCAATATTGCAGACTTTCTCGGCCGTAATACCACGCCCCCGTACCTCTCCGCGCAGAGCGAAGTCCAGCACGTCCACGTCCCGTCGCTCGCCGCCACCGAGGTCTTCCTCGTCCTCGCGTCCGACGGGCTCGTCGATCTCTCCGGCGACACGTACGGCATGGACCACCGGGAGCCGGCGATTGGCAGCAAAAAGTGGGTCGAGGTGCTGGGACGCAAGGAGCGGTCAGAGAACAACGCAGCGCTCTACCTACTACGGGACGCGATGGGCTCCGACGAGGACGCGGTGTCGTCGATGGTGACGGTCGAGTCAGAGCAGCGGTGGATGGACGACACGACAATTCTCTTTACAAAGCTTGTTTGATCGTATTATTAGTCATTTTCTACTTTTCTTCTCTCCACCATGTCCGCGCCAGAGCTTTTTACCTGTCTATCATGCACCATCGCATTTCATACCGCAGAGGACCAACGTTCGTTGCTCGGTCGTCCAAGCGCGTCCTATTCACCCGGTTTTTTTTTTTGTCAGGAACGCATTACCGGTCGGACCACCATAGATATAACATGAAGCGGCGCGTTGCGTCCCTGCCCCCCGTCAGCGCCGAGCTGTTCAACCAAAAGGTGCTCGACCGCAGGCTCGAGACCGCCGTTATGTCGTCTGTCAAAGGATCCTATTGTGAAGCGTGCAAGTGCGTCCCTTGTGCACTTTCTCGCACTTTTTTTGGCGCCCTGACGCTATTTTATTCAGCAAGACCTACACAACTGAGAACGCCTATCGTTCCCACATCAATTCAAAGAAACACAAGGACACCGAGGCAAAGGCAAAACTCGCCCCTCCGCGGGTTGTGTCCGAGCAAATAGTAGCGTCCGAGTCAGTGCATGTAGAGGCCCTCGCACCAGTCCCGGAGCCGACAGCCGTGTCTCTGGTTGTCGACGGTGACGCTTCCGACAGCGAAGTCAACCAAACCATTGACGAAAAGATCGCCGCCGCCCGCGCACGGCTCTCTTCAAACTCCTGCCTCTTCTGTCCCCACGAGAGTTCGGTCCTGGACGACAACCTCACGCACATGTCCACGGCCCACTCCTTTTTTATCCCGGATGCAGAGTACTTGATCGACATCCAGGGCCTAATATCCTACCTCGGAGAGAAAATCGCCGTCGGGAACGTCTGTATCTACTGCAACGGAAAGGGAAAAGAGTTCAGGACCCTGGACGCCACCCGGAAGCATATGCTCGACAAGAGTCACTGCAAAATTGCATACGATTCGGAGAACGACCGCCTCGAAATCTCGGATTTCTACGACTTCACCAGTTCGTACCCAACCGACACGAAAAAGTCGAAAAAGTCCAAGACGGAGGCATCCAGCGTAGACGAGGAGTGGGAGGATCTGGATGACGACGACGAGCCGGTGGACGAGGTCGTCGAAGAGGAGGACGAGGAATCGGACGAGTCAGACTCGGACGACCTTGCCGAGAATCAAATAACTTATGGTGATTCTAATCTCGAGCTTATTCTGCCTTCGGGTGCACGTATAGGGCATCGGAATCTGCGCCGGTTTTATCCTCAAACTTTTCCTGGCAGACGAGGGAAGCCAGAAGACCCGGATTCGGGTGCTGCGCTCGTTCGTCGGTTGCTCGCCGACAAAAACTCGGCGTTGGTTCCACGAAAGGGTGGCTTCGGAGCATACGGTTCAGGGACGGAGGTCATCAAGGCCCGGAATCGTGGTGAGGCCAGAGAAGCTGGCCGCCATGTACGCGAGTTCAGGGATCAGAAACGGCGCGAAGATTTCAAGACAAAGGTCGGCTTTATCCATAATTCGCAAAAACATTTCAGGGATCCTTGTGAGTATTGTCTATCCCTCATTTTTCAACGTTCTTATATGTTCCTCTCAGTGCTACAATAGACTGGGGCTCGATTTTTTGTATACTTAGCGGTTGCATGAAATACAGTCTTTCTGCATCATTATTGGATCATCAAATGGTTCGTGCAATGCTAAGTAGATATGAGATATTATGGGTATGACAAGGTATATGGCGTGCAGTGCAAAGAAAAATGCAAAACGAAGGGGATATAACAAGGGTATGACGATTAGAACAGATATGCGGCCGGAACCACACCCTCCTGCCCGGTTTTGACATCACGGGCGTACCACCATCTGAAAGGCTCATCAGTCCGACAAAAAGACACAAAATCAAAGAAAAACGTACGCAGGATCCCGATCGTCCAAGACCTCCACAGCGGAACCCGCGGATAACGGTAGTTCGCCATCCCCAGTGCCATCGAATGAATATCGTGCCTGGGCAGGCCGACTCGTCTCCTCGGTCATTACGCCGCCAATGGCATCGGATGGCGTCTCTGCACGCATGTAGTTACTTGCGTCTGGCGCAAATGGATCTTGGGGATCCGGTGTTGCTGAACGGGTATCGGGTTGCTTGTCTTCCTTTGTATTGAAATTAGCAAAGGGACTTGCTCCAATGATCGTTGTTCGCGTCGCGGCGTTGATGTGCTCGAGGAGTGATGATGGCCGGTGGTGGGTTGAATCGTCGTCATCATCTTCTGCAGCATCAAATTTATTCAGCTTGTCGTCCCGACGCGAGAACAACGTCCAGAGAATGCCAATCAAGGCCAAAAGGAATACTACTCCTGCAGCGATCGCAATGGATATCAGGATGACGATCCCGGTTGCCAAGAATTCTGTGCGTGCTCAGTTACAAAGGTAGGGGGCATCAGAAGAAAAACGTACTATGCTGCGTGAAGCTGAAGGTGGAGAAGGAGCGGAATAACGACGACACAGTCCCTGGGGATCCGGTGGAAGAAGTCGAGACAATGTAAGGGAAGAAACTTTGCCCGTCGAATAGAGCCGAAGACGCGTTACCAAAGGACGAGGCAGCCAGCGATCCGGAAATCATAAGCATTCTATCAGATTGTATTATGCCGTTGGCAGCGTGGGTATCCTGGAGAGGAACCATAGTAAGCTGGGCGACTGTTGTGTTACTTTCCAGCGTGGAACCTAGAAACCAAAGTAAGAACAGAAACAACTTGAAAGAAGAATCGACAGACTGAGGGCCGACCACGATACACCGTTCCAAAACGACAAGAACGTTGACGACCCGTCGCTCGATCTAGCTCCATGTTAGCGCGGGCTGAGAATACCGAATATATGGCACTAACCTTCCAGCTGCAAAAATACTGCTCGCATTGCCAGCGTTGACCTCCACTGCGGTAACAGGACCGGGAAGATCTGAACCTGACCCAACTGACGCCCAACTCGTATTTGAGAATGTGAATTGCGCCACATTGGCCGCAGTGTTGTCGGACAGTGCGATGGAACCAGAGGCAATGAGGTATTCCTCGTTACTCTGCAACTTGTGTAAGAAATAGGTTGCCAAAAAAAAATTGAAAGCGAAACTTACGCCGGCGTATGCGACCGAGGCAATTTCTCCTTGTATGCCACTCCCGAGCGCATTCCACTGCTTCGAGTTTGCGTCCAAACTACAAACAGCCTGACAGCGTAGCGATCCTGCCTGTGAGAAGGAGCCGGCTATGATAATAGTATTCGGTTCGGAAGACGACACGGTGATCGACCGAACAACGACAGTCGCTCCCGCATTGCCCTGTAATGGTTGAATTGTGGAGGTATCCCATTGCTGCGCGGAAAGGTCGTAGATTGCGAAACCATTGGCATTCATGCCGGCTATCGTAAACTGGCCGCCAACGTAGAGCAGATCTCCCACCACCAAGAGTGCGCGAACGGTTCCATTCACTTGAGCACCTTTTAAAGCTGAACTGGTAGCAGTATCCGGGTTATAAAGAGCTACGCCTTGTGACTCTATGGAAGAGGCCGTGGATGAGAAGAATGAGAAATTGCCGCCAATTACAGCAACCTCGGCGGAGGATGATCTATTGGTCCAGAAAGCACCAGCCAGAACAGCGGGAGCTGGGGCGGGAAGCGACGCCGGAAGGGGTGCAAGGGTGGTGGAAGTCTGTCGAGTGAAAATCGCAGGGAGTTTGACATGCGACAACCATGCTGCGGCACGAGGAAGGGAATGCGATCTCCTGCGCGAGGTCGAGGTCGAGTTCTGGCTGGTGCCGGACGCGACATCAGCTTCCAGTGCAACACCAAGTGGGGTGACGCCAGGGAGATTGCTGCCACTGTTTTTGAGCAGAACCATGCCGGAAGCGCCAAATTTCTGAGACGCGTCGACATTGCCTGCAACAAACTGCGATCCGCTAGTGCCATTGACAACCAACGTCATACTTCCTACGACAAAGCCTCCGGTATTGACCCACTCGCTGGTAGTGACATTCCATGCTGCAAACCCGGCGGCGGTTGAACCAGGGGCACCCGACGAGGACAGCAAATTGGTAAAAGTACCTGCAACCTGCAGCTGCCCGTTGACCAGGTTCAAACTCGAAACCGCGCCATTCACACCGCCAGCGAGGGCGGCCCACTGGTTTGTCTGGACGTTGTAAGATGCAATACCACTGAGTTTGCCATTGGTGGATGCAGATTTGGTGTCTGTGAAGGATCCACCAACAAACAGAACGTCTCCGTCCAAAACCAAAGAGGTTACGGGGCCGTTGAGGCCGTTTCCACTCAACGTCGCCAACCCTCCATCCTTGAACGACACGATATTCCCTGAACTGGACGCACTTCCGGACGACAGCGTAAAGTTGCCTCCCAAGAAGACGATGGAAGAAGGATGGTGGGCAACAGCAACGACAGCGGTCGTCGCAGACGATGTCAGGGACGATGAACCTCCGACCGCACTGAACATATCGAGTCCGACGGCATCCAATGCAGTTTCAGTTGTGTTGGCCAGCGTCGCTGTTCCGTCAATGGTGGATGTAGATGCGAGAGGCCACTCGAAAAATCCGAAACCTTGCCGAATGGCACTTGTCCCACTAGATGAACCATTGCCCGTACCGCTGGTTGCGTTGACCGAATCAAGCACCAGCTGAACTCTATCTGCAACCAGTTCCCAGTGTCCCCCTTGGCCTTGACCGACGGGTTTAGTTGCCAAGGTCATGGTTATGGCAGTAACAAAGTTCGGTGTTGTAGGTAAAATCGGGCCTTGGTAGATGAGGGTTGCTGAATCCTCAGTGTTTTGCTGCGAAATTGTCGTCACCCATGGATCCAGGTTTTTGCCGGGGAAAACGGTGACTTGGACCGATGTACGCGCGGCACAATCGGAGAGTTCTGTGCAGCCGGGTACAAGCATGTTGATTGTATAGTCTCCGGACGCAGACACGTACGGGAACCACGTAAAGCTGGGTCCGTCCAGAAACGAGGTTCCTACGTCGACTTGAGATATGACGACATTTTGTACGGTGCCCGGGATGCCCGTGGGCACCTGCGTCGGTTTCCAAACGCCGGTAACCGAGGTGTTGGACGAAACGGGCGCAAAGCAGGATGGGCCGTTTTCAGAGTCGAGTGCAGATGCAAAGGCACCCGAGGAAAGTAGTTGTAGAATGTGTAAGCCTGGACCTGATCCCGTGAACTCTGTGAGTTTAACTTGAACGCCGGTTATTGACTTGACGTCGCTAAACAAAAAGTCCTGGTACAGAATGGAGGAATCGGTGAGGAGAGGGCAAGGGTCAGAGCAAGTCTTGTTCTGATTCGTGGTTGGATCGACGTATGTCAGAGTCTGAAGAGTATTGTCCGGAATAGTCGTTACACTAGGGGCTTGATTTAACAAGCGGAAGAAGGGAAAGGGAAAAGGCTACGAACCTGAATCCAGTAGTTCCGTGATCGGGCTGGAAAGTGTTTCCAAGACGGATCCCGCTGACCGAGTTGAAGGTGAGCGTGTTTATAGAGATCACAGAGGTGGTCCCGTCTGCACCAAACCAACTGTTCCCTGGCCCGTCCGGTCCTGGAGGGCAGAGGATGGTGGATATGTTACCGAAAGGGGACGAACTCGAGGAAGGTTGACGTATGGCGGAGGCAGGGATGGCGACAGGGACAAGAGAGGAAGTAAAGGGCGTGGCTCCTGCAGACGGTGGCACATTGGGGTTATTTGTGCCGTTCAGAAGTGTCGAGCCGTTTCCAGCAAATGAGGTGATGAAGGAGCCTGCAAAGAACAGGCTGCTGTCGGAGGAGTTGGAAGTGATGGACAGGACCCTCCCCTTTGCGCCATCGAGACCCTTGAACGGGGGGGCAGACCAGGACGCTGCCTTGGGATCCCAGAGGGCAACAGATGTTCCAGGAGACGTGAAGCTACCGCCTACCCAAAGCTTGTTGTTCTTCGGGTCGCAATAAACGGCATCGATCTCTCCATTCGGACCATTCGAACCGAGGGCAGCGAACGCTCCGGACGACGGTGTGTAGGATGCGATGTTTGTGGCAGGGGTACCTGCGATGGACGAGAACGACCCCGCAAAGTAAAAGACGTCGTTCAGGGTACAACCGGCGGATATGAGACCACCGGAATTAGACGAGGCGAGGCGGTCTAGAGAACCGTCTGAGGATCGGGCAAAAAGGGTCGAAGTCGATGGATCGAAGGCTACGGTCTGATTTTGGAACAAGTCGAGACCGGCAAACGCGCCAGCCAGGCCAACCCTGCCCATTCTGTCAAAGTCGACGAGGGGTAGTTGGGCATGGACGAGGGAGGAGAGGAGGATGGGGAGGAGAGGGAGCGCCATGGCGCGGTGAAAGAGAGTGAACAAGTCCAACGACTTTTCATCAACTGCACGTGCCAGCCAATTTATTGATTCACTCTAAACAAATTCTGAATTCATTTGTGCGTCTCGTCTACACTACGCAGAGAACGTAATTTACTCGGTTTATTCCACTCCACCGTCATCCCAACCGGGTTCCCGTACGGCGAGACGTGGTAAAAGTCCCTGTGGAATCCAGTAAGCTTCAGCAGAAGTACAGACCCGAAAAGACAAACTCTGGGTTGCGGGAGCGGTAAATCGGTGGTCGAGTGGCAGACCGCACCAACTGCCTATCCTGCAAGTGGACAGTCTCTTTGGCAGCACGCGTGGAGGCGATATCAGACTGTAGCGCGGCTACAGGGAGCCAAAACTGGTCGTTGTCGGCCGGGGCACCAAAGTACTCGTAGAACAGTGCGGCAGCGACGGTGTAGACGATGGTTCTGGTCCAGACGGGAGCAGTGAATCCTGGTAGATGTCAAGGAAGCGGACGAAAGGAGGGGTTGAAAGACCCGCCTTCCTTGGGATAGACGGTATCGTCCTGCTCGTGGTGGTGGTCGTCGTCGTGGTCGGCGTGGGCTGCGGCGGACGATGAGGGCCTGCTCCGAGCGACGAGGGGTGCGTTCTGGGGACGGCGCGCCAGGCGAGTGGCCGTCCTGAGCATACTGTTTATTTGGCTGCGTCGTCCAAACACAACTCTCAAGTGTACCACCACCAACTACGCGTTCCAACCTATAATCTACGCGTCTAATAATTCTGCGATGCCTCATCTTCAAGTGAATGTCTCTCTCTCTCCTCTCTTGCCTGAATTACCAAGTCTTCCGTCGCGCAACAAGCCACTGCCTAGCATGCCCGCCTCGCTGCCCGCACACGCCGTTGCGTCTCTTCTCTCGCTTCTCGATGCCGCCGATGCCGAGCTGGCGTTGCACGTCTCGCAGGTGAAAGCAGTGATAAAGGAAGCACGAGGGTCGTTGGATGCGTACAGAAAGCAAAAGGGCGACATATGACCACCCGTGTATTATCTCTTGTTTTGTATCAAGTACATACCTTGTTCTGTAACTACCATCATCCAATGTGTACGCCGTTGTCTCCCTCGTCTGTTCGCTCCCTCACCGCCCACAGCGACCCGTCCGAGCCACCCCCGCCAGTCGTCCATCGACCAGCAGACGTTCCAGCAACTCGAGGACAAGCTCGCCAAGAGACCCGAAAAGGCTGAGCTTATTGAGCGCAACATTCTCAAGGGTATGTTCAGTCCTCTTTGCAAATACAGCAACCCCTGACACCTGTCGCAGACGACAAGGGCGTTGCTCCCGCACTGGTGGCCGCCAAGGAGAAGCTGCAGCGGTCCCAGCTCGAGGTCCGTCGTCTCTCTAGCCGTCATGCGCGGCTGATGCTAGTTACAAGGACCAACTTGCCAAGGCGGTGGCTTCCCGCCCTCCCCGCGAGGAGTTGGAGAAGAGCGGTATATTGAAAGGCGCGTACTCCCAATATCCGCGTTGTACAACGTCCCAACAACCCATCCAGGTTCCGAGGAAGAAGCCTCCGCTCCCGCCGCCGCTTGATTACTTGTTGAATACCAAACTGCAATGTGTATACTGTAGCCTGTACTTTTGAATCAATCACCCCGTGGTGTCCTGTTCTTCCCGCTCCTCAGCCTCTCGCGCATGTGTGCGGCGGCGCGGACGGTCCCTGCTCCGCCCGCCCACCCCCGCTGCCGCAGCCAGCCCACGAATGTCGGCGTCAGGTAGGCCGTCAGTCCGACGCGTACGGGGAGGAAGAGCGTTTTGTGGACGGTGTACGCCAGTATCAGCATCGCATACAAGCCCTCATGTCCCCCATGCGCTGGAGCTGGATCCATCTCATCCAAACCAGGCTCGGGAGGTTTCGAGCTGACGAATCCCACAGCAAGTTCTTTTGCGGACGTCGTAATGCGCTCGACGTATTCGGCGCCGATGATATTTATAAGGCTGAACGCTACCCCGAAATCGAGAACGGACAGGCAGATGTATACGCCTAGAGCATAAAACCCATATGATTTGAAAAGATGCTTCAAACGCTGATATCGGGTGGCGTCTGGGGGTAGGGAAGACGGCTCCGGTGGTGGGGGAGACGCTGTGAGCCGAGCAGGAAAGTGGTTGAAAAGGCGGGAATTGGAAACGCGGGGAGTGTTGGTAAGAGGCAAGTGGTTTGGTCTCAGCGGTCGAAATGTGGGAAGGATGGCGGGCGACCGGAGAAGGGGCATTCTAGCGAAAAAGCGTCTAACCATCATGGTGCAATACAGAGAAGGTGACGAGGAGTGCGGCAGAAGACAATTTGAGGACGACACAGCCACTTTTACTTTTCTTGCCATGACTTCTCCATTTGAAGGTCCTGAAAAACTTCTCGAAATTTGGTTTGCCCCGTCCGTGGCCGATCTCGATGACTCTGCGTCCCCCAAATGTGGTCTGCGCAGGGTAGACTCTTCGGTTTGGGAAGAGATGCTCGATATTGTCAAGTGCAAGGTTCTGAGCGTCGTTCACGGGGATGAAATGGATGCATACCTCTTGAGGTCTGCGGTTTTTTCTCCAACAAAGGTAGATCTCATTGGATCTGCAGCGAATCCTCTTTTTTTGTTTCCCCCCATCGCCTCATTCTCAAGACATGCGGAACAACCCTCAATCTCCTGGGTCTTCCCCGTATTCTCGAAATCGCAGCGACGCAGGCAAACTTACCACGCGTCTATCGGTGTTTCTACTCCAGAAAATCCTTCATGTTTCCCGAGCGCCAACTTGGCCCCCATCGCGATTGGAAGCATGAGGTGGAATTTCTAGATAACATTTTTCCCAATGGCGCAGCATACACCGTCGGAAAAGTTAACGGGGACCACTGGCTGCTTTATATCACCGGTCCTCCTGATTCAGAGCCCATACTCAACTCTCCCTCATCTGTGAACAACGATCGTCCGCCCCCCGATTACACAATCGAGATTTTAATGAGCGATCTTGCTCCCGCTGCACGGCAGCCCTTCTTCCCCTCTTCCGACCCAGAGGACACACCCTCCATTGACGCCCAAGCACTGTCCACTTCTTTGGGAATCTCCGACATATTTCCTTCCCACTTGACGGCTTTGGATGCCTACTCTTTCTCCCCATGCGGTTACTCCGCCAACGCGCTCATTAAATGGGGAACGGATCCAGTCTCCAAGATTAACGGTACAGTTGGAGAGGGCTATTATACTATTCATGTAACTCCCGAAGAAGGCTGGTCGTATGCCAGCTTCGAGTGCAATGTCCCGCTCCCTTCCTCGCGTCCAGCTCCTCAGGATCCTAAAACAATTCCCGATCTTCTATCTCTTATCCGACGCGTGGTCACAATATTCCAGCCCGGGCGCCTCAGTCTCACCCTCTTCATCTCGAGTGAGGACAACGAGAACGATGATGGGGAGAGTGCAATCGAGGCTGCCCAGCGCGCTTTCAAAGCTGCCTTGATTCCTTCGACCGCGGGGGACAGACTATCTGTTAACACCGGACTCCCAGAGTATAAACGTACAGACAAGATCAACTACGAATTCGGGGGTTATGACTTGGCATTCGCGAGTTTCGAGTTGAGGCGGTGATCATGAACAGCATATACGAAAGGCCTAGACCACTACTCTATGTGTACGCGGAAGCCAATTTGCACCATAACCTCTCTCGTCTGACTGACACGACGGGCCGTCCATACGCTACGATCACCACGCAGCATCATGAACTTCATAATTTCATTGCGATCACTTTGACGAATATGGTTAGGTCAGTCGTCGACTTCACCTTCAAGATTTTTTCTTCACTTGGCAGGTGCCTTTAAGTTAGGATATTGTCTCTTCCAACGGCCCACATTTAGCGAGCGATCCTTCGTCGGCGCCCTTTTGCACGATTTCCTCTGTCGAACCATCTCGGAGGCCCAGAGACGCCACTACACTTTCGTTAGTTCTTTTACTGATGGACTGCCTCCATTACAGACATTCGAATCCCGCTCCATGTGATAGCTTAAGGTCTCCGTGAGTTCTCTGCTGTTCTCTGTCATTCTTCTTGCCTTGGTTACAACGTAGTTTGATTACATCAGCTTCAGATTTTCCGACTGGTTGGCGAGATGCGGTACATGCCGTGTGCGTTGACTTTCCATTTAATATCGAGTATGCTGCTCGCTGGTCCTCGTCTTTCTGATGCATCCCAATGTCGTGTCATTGCCTGCTGCGAGTTCCTCTGAACACCTCCATGCTCTAGCCGAAGTCGACAATTTTGGGACCACAGACATGGGCCATCCTGGCGAAGGCCCGTGGACATTCCGGATGCTGCCGGAGCCCTTCCTTACGGCAGAATTAAAGCGTCTTGCATCTCCTCAGTCTAACCGCAAGGTCGATAGCCTGACCTTTCAGCCATGTTCCCCTCATGTATATCAGAACCAAGACCGATTTGTTGTAGAGGAGTGGAATTTCCCTGGTGGAACTTGGCAATTTAACAGTATTTTTGACGGTGAATATTCATCGACTTGGTTGGTCGATACTGGTGGAGTAATATTATTTTTCAGGGCATGTGAATCACGATACAGTTGACTACGTTGCCAAAACACTTCCCAGGAATCTCAAGCAGAATCTCGGTGCTGCTCTTCGAGAATCGGGCAATCGTCAGATCCTGCCTGATCGCGTCAGCCAAGTCTTGCGGGATTCCGTTGTGCAGTTGGACGATTCAATCTCGTCAAATTTATTAGATATTTTCCCCCGAGATCTCAGACGGCTAGGTCGAATGTCAGATGAACAAGTGCAGAATATATTCAAGCGGGATACCACTGGTCGAAGTCACAGGGCGGCTGCTCGGTGCCTCGGTGGCACAACCCTGGTTCTCAGGTAGATATCTATCTTCCTACGGTTTTCTGTTTGCCAGAATAAACATACCATTTCCCCAGTCTGACTGATCCAAACGAAAAAAACGTATGGGTAGCGAATCTCGGAGGTAAAGCGTTTGTCTTCCTCGGAAAGATTCACTATGAGCTAACAAATTCCAGGTGCATTCATATTCTCCTGACGGTCGTTGATCTAATTTTCATTCTTGACAAAGATTGTCACGCAGGTTAATTACGATACAGTTGATCCAACCCGGTTAATTATTCATATGTCTCGTGTCTAGTCTTGGGACTCCGTCATCATAGCGGAACATGGGCAGGAACGTTGGTGAACCACCTTCATGCTGGACATGATCATCGAGAAGCGCAACGAATAAGGGCTGACCATCCTCGAGAACCGGACTCCCTAAAAAATCATCGTGTTCTAGGTTTTTTGGAACCTACCAGAGGTGTTTATGACTTCACACTCTTGAAACTTTATCTGATGCTGCATAAGCGATTGGCGACATTTGGCTCAAAATTCCCTCTCTTTACACGTCTCGTGTCTTTTTAAACCTCGACCAGGACTGGATATCGCATAAAACACTTAAACAGTGTGCATCTCGGATATCCACGGTTCGTTTGTTCGTCTGGGAGTCGACATTGCTCAGCTGACCACATTAGCCGCCATATGTGTCGAATATCCCGGACGTATACCACCATAACCTCCCAAGTCGGCCGTGGTTTTTAATCCTCTGTTCCGACGGTCTGCCTTCCGCCGAAACCTATGATGGCATGGACACTTCCTCCATGACCAGAATCTGGACAGAGACCGTTGGTCACATATTGGACTCGCAGTCACCTGCTGTAAATATTGCGTTATCTCTCCTCAGAGCTGCGATAGGAGGCCAGGATGAGCACAAAGTATCACGCAGTCTGACAGTGGAGATGGAGGAACGATGGATGGACGACGTTAGCATTTCGATTCAGCGTTTTCATCATCGCCGGCCATAGCATACCCGTACCGGACGCTCAGTTAGAACGTTCGCGATGATCATTGGCAGCTACAGGCTTCGGCCGAACGTTGCTCCCATTCCACACTTCCACAATATTACCTCCGGCTTCCTGGAATCCTAGTCTAGGACGGCTTGTGGGAAACCGTAGGTAATGAGACGGTGTTGTTATAATCCATGATGATTTCCAAGCACAAGATGCTAAATCGATCGTCGCATTGCTTCACTGCTGGGCTTTCCTCTTCAGATACACATTAACCATTGAACGTTCTTTCAAGCTGAGCGCTATTTTTAACTCGACTCTTCTGCTTCACTGATATCGATGTCGCCGAGTCATATGCCCTGCACTATTCCTCGTCCACATGTGTGGCTGGATATATTTAGTAAGTCATATGGATGGAAATGGTAAATACGTTTGCATGGAAATGCATAAGAACAAGCTTCCATGCAACGCTCAGCGTGAACTGGTTTCCCAGCTCTCAGTCCTCAGTATCCATCCAGCGCTTTTGGATCACCATGTTCATCTCCTATGTCTTCGTGGTGGGCCTTGCAGCACTGACCTTGGCAGTGCCTCATAACAAACGGGCCGTTGCTTTTTTCAACCCGAATTTGAATGGAGGATCCATGCTCGATGACGGTGTGTAACATAATTGTTTTAATGAAGCCTCCCCAGTTTCAACTGGCGCTCCAATGCAGCAAGTGGTGGTACTTCGTCTTCAGATCTCGGAGAACCTCTTAACGTAAGCGACAGATTACATTTTTCAGCCAACTTGGATTTATTTTTATATACACAAAGGTCATTATATCCGGCTTAAGCTCTCCTGCTGTTCTCACGGACGCAGGATTCCTAAACTTTGCGAGAGCCATCGGATTGTATAAAATGTCCATTCATTTGATTATCGTTTTCCTCACATTAAATATAGCTCTACCGAGTGTCTCGGGATACATCTGGGTGGGTATTTCGTTCTGCCGTCCCAGATAATTTTCAATGTAGAATAGGCGGGCCACAGTCGGCCAACCTTGGCGACGGGAATGGCTATGTGAACCAAACTGTACGTTGGCCATTTTCTTATAACACCTGCAGTGTATCCTGAACGATGTCAGTCTGAACTGAGACAAGACTACGGAGACGCAACCCTCGGTACCTGCCTAGAGAGCTTGATAGGTATTCCCTCTCTGAGACGGATTTTGTACCGTTACCAACTTGTTCCTCGTTACAGGAGGCAACCACCTCCGGTACAACCCCATTCTCGATGGCATATATAACACTAACGCACTGCAGTGTGTACCGTCAGAATGGTCCTCAGGCAGACTCGGGGGCACTGTTCCTGGCGTAAGAACCTCCACTATTCTGTTATATTCCTGCTTGACTATTTATTACTAGTGTTTCTAAGGAAGAAGTACGTTCCCTCAGTCACAAATATATCCCGTTCGATGACGAACAACGAAATAGAACGTAGTGGAAGGACATACCATCGTCCCTAACGGGTACAACATTGGCAAGTACCATCTACTGGAAACTATTGGTTAGTCTAATAATTTTGCATCAGGTCGTGATTTGCTCGCCGCAAATGCAACTGCTGCGACGCACCCCTCCTTCGGCGGGGTAACTTATTCCTCTACTCTCCAACGGATGACTGGTCTTCTCCCTGCTGGGTCTGCTGACGTCAACCACGGCGAGTGACAATACCGAGCCCTTCAATTGTGTTGCTCATTTTCTAAAGGTATCGCTACCGACGGAATAACTTCACTACTGACTGTTACCATT
The DNA here is from genome assembly GCA_029378395.1 of Mycena leptocephala. Taxonomy (NCBI): domain Eukaryota; kingdom Fungi; phylum Basidiomycota; class Agaricomycetes; order Agaricales; family Mycenaceae; genus Mycena; species Mycena leptocephala. The sequence continues at coordinate 28,762 of JARJLF010002175.1, forward strand.
GTTTGAAACGTGATGATTTATTGGGTGTACACCCTTTATCCGACTGTCCTTTGGTTTGAGATTTTCGCAACGGGGACAAGATATGTTTGTGTGTATGAAATACAATGAGAAGCGTATGCTGAGTCCGTTTGTGGCGTCATGAATCCAAGTCGACCAATGCACCGTCGAACATTTCGTAATCAGTGGTGAGAATATCCTGCGATTGCACGTCTTCGTCTTCATCACTGCTGTGTGGATCGGAACATTTCCGTTCCCATTCCAACTCTTCCTGCCTTACTTCTTCGACGGTGCGACGCCTCACCCGTGATAGAATATAATCGAGCTGCAGGAAATTAGCTTCGTCGACCGCAAACTTTCGGTGCTTTCGGCTAGCGATGTGCTGCATTGGATCAGAGAAAGAAATGACGATGGGCAAGACACGTACTTGGGTAAAATCATCAAACTTCATTCGACAGCATTCACAGTAACCGGGCTTGCTGCCTTCGTCTCTCTTGGGAAGCCTCATGGTATTCGTACTCCGACTCTTCTTGAGCATAGGTCGCCTTTCTGGAACGTTGGTAGGCGGACCCATGTCGCCGTTTTTGGGCTGGGCAGAGGGGAATTTGCGCGACGTGATAACCTCCTGGCGTCCGCGTAAAGAGGGAGGTAGCGTGGAAGTCTTGAACGGGAAACCAGCGGTAGACGTCGTGCCTGTCGTCGAGGTGATGCCGACGCTGTTCCCGGAAGCAGCTACATAGCCTCTCGCAAGATATCCGGACACATTGGTAGAGTCAGCTACATCGCCGTCCAGGTCGACGAACGGTTGTTCATCGAGAAGCTTGGCGCGACGATGCATGTTGTTCATCGAGACCGACCGTCTGAGATCGCCGGACTGGTTACAGACCTGTAGACGCGCCTCGGCCTTGCGCTTCATCACCTCGACCCGCATCAGCTTGTCCTGCTGCTTCTCCTCGCGCTCACCCGCCTGCTCCACCTCCAAACGCTGCGCCTTCTCCCACCGCTTCTTTTCTTTTTCATCGAACGGCAGAAAAGGACCTCTCGCGAGTGGATGACAATGCAGAACAGGCCACGGAACCTTGGTATTCGCCGCGTCACGACCCTTTGGAATGATGTATTCCTGCACGGCGACTGTGGCCAACTCCTGGCGCATGTCTTCTACCAGCATGTAAAAGGTTCCGCGATTGAAGTACTTGTAGTCGTGCCTCTTCTGGGTCGGGTCTCGCTCGCTTGTTCCATTGAGCCGCTCCGATTGCAATAAACGGGAAAGGGAGCGCTGGATGGGCCCAGCGGCGGAAGCTGCTGTTGACGCGGAGGCGGGCGCGGTGTCGAGACAGCGATCTACCACGCTCTAGAGTTTAGGGATGCTCCATACTTTTGTATTCTCGAAGCTCTTTGCCTTTGACACGAGATCGTACGCGGGCGGCGCTAGGTCATCGGCAGCCCTGTGAGCGGTGGTGTGAGCAGCGACTTTGGAGAAGAAGAATGGCGAGACTTACGTTCCCCTGAGCTTTATGGGGCTCTTTAGTCTGCTCCGAGGAGCGTCGTTTTCTTTGTTGGCGGAGGGTATTGGGGGAGGATCGGGTGGGACGGACTGGTCTGTGATGAGATGTGTAATGTTGTTGGAGAAGAAGTTTTCGATGGACTGGAGGGTGGCATGAGTGACGAGCCAACAAGAAGCAAAAAAAAATACGGACGCCGCCGAGTTGGCGTATCTTGGCCTGGGCAGCCTTGATCGCGGACACGTTTTCAGAGTGGATGTTGTCGGTGTCGAAATAAAACTTCCAGCTTGGAAAAGCGCGACGGTACTTGTCGCGAAACTCCAACCTCTGCTGCTCGCGCTGTGCGTGGCGGCGAGCCTTCTCCTTGTCTAGTTCTTTCGGGGCAGCTGCGGGAACTGCCTTGAGGCGTTTTGGGACGACTTCGGGGGCCTGGTCGGGGGAGCGGGGGCGCTTTGAGCCCGAGACGGACCTGGACTGCTTGAGAGGAGGATGTGTGCGGCGGAGGGTAGCCATGGAGGGAGACAAGATACAGGTAGGACGATGGTGGTTGAAGGGAGACAAAGGTCACCTGATCGCGCCTGACTCTGTTTGCGCCATGTCCAACTATGGGACGACTCGACATCACCCCGCCGCTGCTGCGCCCAAGGACCGTGGCACAGACTACCACACCACCCTTTTCCGCCGTCTCAGCTGGGAGGGAACCGTTCCCCTCGAAATTCGCGTCGACCCCAATGAGCTTCCCGCAAACTCTGACCGTGGTCTCGAATGTTATTTCATGCAGGCACCCCGTGTCAGCTACCTCCCCCTACTCATGCCAGAGATACGTCGTTTCTTAATGGATGTCGTCTTTGACGAGGCAGCCGCAAAAGTGCTCAAGGAGGAAGACTGGTGGTTCGAGTGCGACGACGGCACTTTGCTCAAGTGGTTAGTTGGACCCCTCTGGTCGCTGCTTTCACCCACTGTTTGCCAGGCACTGGCCCATCGGTCTCATCTACGACAACCACTCCATCCTCGCGACAATCCGGCCAGGCTCGTCGCTCTCGGCCACGATGGCCACTCCCTTGCGTCTTATCCTGCATCTTGCATCACCCCCAACCGATAAGCTGTTGCTCTCTCCCAGCGCAGAGTCCTGCAAGCAGGCGTTTATGGGGCAGCTCAAGGAAGCCGACTTTATCCGTTGGGGCAACACCAAGCGTATAACCTCACTCCGCAAAGTCGACCAGGATGGCTTATGGGAGGGCATCAAAGAACGTAAGCTGCTCGTGCCGTCTACGGCGCGGCCAACTCATGTATGTCGCAGACAATTTCGACGACTATTGGCGTGTAGCCTCCAAGGTGACGCCCGCAACAACTCCCAATCGCCCCCAGTCCCCGGGACCGCCTCCTTCTTCCGTGTCGATGCACGGCCGACCTCCATCTGGCGATGCCGCAGGACCCGCCGAGCGCGACGGCGCCTATAACGTCCGCAGTGTGCCCGTTCGAGTTTATCTACCCGATGGGCCTGTTATTCAGGACCTCGTTCCTCCCATTTTAGAAGACGGTATGTCCCTTTGACGTGCTACAAGAAAAAGCCTGACTTGTTGGCAGGAGCACCGCATACCCTGTCGCACTTTCTGACCACACACGTCCCCCTTCTCTTCCCACCCCGTCCGCCAGCCCCGCCTCCCTCGAGAAGTAACCCCCACCCCAAGCCCCCTCGGTTCCCGAAATTGCCTATCCCCTCATCCAAGGTGTTGTAACGCCTCCCGAGTCGGAAATGGCCTGGTTGGGTGCTTGTCTTGCGGGCGCAGACGGATGGCTCAATATATGTGTAGGTATCAGTAAAAAGTCGTAGTACCATACTATTTTTTTTCGAGGATTTCTGTTTCCAACGAGCATAAATGAGCGCGACTACATCGTCAAGGGCAAGTCGTTCGGGCACGAATTAGCAACTATAAATTCTCTTGCCCGAGTACATAACGTGGACCCCAGACGCTAAATATCAATTCGCGGCGTGATATTGAAACCTATACAACTGCAAAAGTGCTTATATACCTGGACCGATTGTCAAGAGAGTAGAAAGACAGGACAAACAACTCACATAATCCGAATCGACGTTCACCACACCCCGGCAGGCTGAGGGCTCCCAGGAGGTGGACTGGAAATTGGTGGCGGGGCATTCCTGGCGGGGGGAGTATCGTCCTCCTTTCTCCACTCGATTTCTCCACGCGCACCTCACCCTCTATGAGCTGGTAGACGTAGGTGACAACAACAGGGCCCTGGATGTCCATGAGCGCAAAGGACGGCGTGGGGTCGCTTAGGTTTTGTTTAGGTGTATTCAGGAAAAAGCGACAGAGATTAGTTACCCATTGAAAGCGCCTGTCCACGCGCCGGTAGCCGAGCCCGGATTGACGAAGAATTTGTTGTCGTGTTCGCGGGCTTGGAAGCTGCGCAACACGTCAGCTCAGCTGGCACCAGTAACAGACGCGCTTTACGTGTGGGTGTGCCCGGATATGAGGACGTCGACGTCCATCTGCCGCGCAATCGCGCTGAGAGAGTCCAGGTCACCTACAGGGACGCTCTGGTGCCCGTGAACGACACCAATCTTGATGGGGCTGTGGACAACCGTTATCGAGGACGGAAATGTTGAGCTCTAGGGTATTTTGGGTTGATATAGCGCTGGGTCATGCCGACAAAGATGTGCACCTCATCGTAGTCGCCTTTTACCACATTGACGTCGGGCGAAATGGTGCGCAGATACTCGTAGGTTTCTTTGTCGCATACGTTTCCGGTGCACAGGATCTGTTGTATTTTGCCAGGGACTAGGAGCTTCTTGAACTTGGAAGGGAGATCATGGGTCCGGTGGGGGATATGCAGGTCGCCAATAATGAGAACGAGGACCATTTCGGAGTCGTTCGGTGAGAGTAGAGGTTGGCAGCAAGGCCCGCAAACGCGTCGTGACGCGAGCGTGACTGTCCAAGTCCGATTTCGACCATGAACGCACCAGCAAAGTATTCGACTCTGCCTGACATTGTCTGTGTCTTACATTCTTGTATCCAGCTGCTAAAGTGTTTTCCAGGATACCGCCCAGGATGTCTACGAGACGGAGGACCCAGTGCCATCGGTGCTTAATGCAAGTCCCGAAATGCGGCACACTTTTGCTACTATTCACACTTTTCATGTTCATAGAAGGCCGACGCAGCCAGTGACGATGAGGCTGCTCCGTCGCGCTCCGCGATAAGAGGCGGCCGCACAGCCGATACTGGCGCGTCGAAGGAAGAGCTCGACTCGACGAATCTCATGCAACTCGATGAGGCAAGCAAAAAGTTTAGAAAGGCAGAGAAGCGACGAGGTGTGCCTGCCGCGTTCATGTCTCGCATGCATTCCTAATCCCTTTTCCAAAGATCGGCCTCGAACTCACTATGCATACCCACCGTCTCCGACCGATCCCACGTCTCCAATCGAACCGTCAACATCGCGTCCTGTACCACTCTCCCAGCGACTCCGCGCGTTGCAGGCAGAGGTGATGTCTCTAGAGACCGAGCTCGCTGATCCTGCCAATCCAGCGCTGTTCAAGGAACGAGAAGAGGATAGCGTGGATCCCGGTGAACTGATACGTGGTTTAGTGGACGTACGCGGCCGACTGGACAAGATTCGCAAAGGGAAGGAGGGGCGAGGGAGGCTGGTGGGTGTTATTCTGGGTCAAGACGATGAGAAGGAGCCCGACACCAAGCCCAAATCCGGTGCTGCTTCTGTGACGGACGAGAACGGAAAGCCCAATGTTCGCAGCATTGTAGAGATGGACCGACGGGTTGGAGAACTCGAGAAGTTGGTCGGATCGTCTACTGCCCCCCTTGATGAGGTATGCATGCTCCTCGCCGTTTAAGTGAATACTCACCGTCCCACAGTCTTCACCCTTACCGCAGCCTGTACTACCACTCGTCACGCGGCTAAATGCGCAATTGACGCTTTTAACTCAACCCCGACATATTGACTCCATTTCACGGCGCTTAAAACTACTGCTATCTGATCTGGACCGCGCAGCGGCTTCCCAACACTCGCATCGCCGGCATCCTTCGCAGTCGAATGGGGCTCCTCCATCTCAAATACAAGAACAAGTCCTCCCTCTACTTTCGCGGCTTGGCCCGTCGCTTCCCCACATTCCCCACATTCTCACTCGTCTGCGAACATTATCTGCACTGCACACGTCGGCAGCCCAATTTGAAAGCACCTTGGAAGGGCTAGAAGAGGATCACCGCAAAATGCGGGAGGCGCTGGGCGAACTTGAAAGCGCGGTCAAGACGATCGAGAAGAGCTTAGAAGAGAACCGGGGCGTAGTGAAAGGGAATGTTAATGGACTCGAGGGGAGGGTGGATACTTTACTCAAGCGAGTGGATGAACTCGGCCGGTCAACAAAAATTAGTTGTGCCTCTATAATACATTTCAGTGGTCTCGCTATCAAAAAAACTAGAGTGCGTCATGTTCCTTCAAGTATTCGGTTGCGTGCTGCTTGGCCTCGTCGGAAACACGGGGATCTATTGGACATGAGTACAGACAAGTTGTGAATAGAATCGACGTACTATGGAGCGCGGCCTTGTATCCTGCCATGACGCGTACTTGATGCTCTTCGGCGTTCGGGTGCTCAGTGACAGTGTACCCAGCCGCTTCCAAGATTTCACGGGCGTGTGCCTTGGCCTTGTCCGAAGTTGCTTCATCTGAAAGAGCTTTGTGAGAATGAGAATAGTCAGACATAAAAGACGAACTGGTAAAAGTGGCCTCATCCCGGCCTGAAATAATAATAAGTATGCTGTTTTGGATTGCAAGAATGAAGGTGGTACCCATTTCTTTGAGGCGCTCCTGGGCGTTCATTTTTGCTTCATCGGAGACATTGTCTCTGGCGAGGGTGGCCTTGAGGCCTGCAGCGACGCGCACGGGGTTTTGGTATTAGACGACATTTTGGACTAGTCTCCGGCTGAAACCATGGCGGTACTTATACAGAAACAGGAATGACTTCATTGGAGCACTGACGGAGAGTATGAATCATGGCCCCTCCTCTGTTCAGGGTCGTGAAATTTTAAAGTTCATTCCAATCACATTTGTCACGTGATCGTGCATCCCTTGAACCAGACCATATCAGACCATGGACGTAGACAAGCTCTCGTCGATGATTAGCACGCTTTCAGACATACATTCCCGTCTCCAAAACCTCAGAAATGTCCCACCTCTGCTGCTCAAGTCGTCTTTGCCGTTTTCATCCTTGTCTATCCGCAAAGACTTTCAGCAGTTGAAGGAGCTGGCCGATACTGTACGTTCTGATTCGGTCCAGGACGCTCTGCTCGCCGCAGCAAACAGCGAAAAGGCAGACAAGTCAGACCTAACCCGGAACGGTAGACGAGAAATTCGCAAGCGAAGGCAGGTTTCCTTCTCTACTTGATGTCCCGGTCTTCCAATGTTGCGTTTGCTAGACGTCCTCCTTCCCCAGAGTCGCCGCAACCGTACATCCCCTATGATAAACGAAGCACCTCGCTGTTTCCAGTCACAAGCGGCGATCCACCCCTTCGGGCCGATGAGCTTCCTGATTATATTCGAGAATTTAATCGAACTCATTCCTGCAAACTTCATATTTGGACACGAATCCGCGGCGCAACGCAACTGAGCAATCCCGCCGTTGTCCGTTTCACTATCCGCGATGTTTTGGTAGGCTACGTCACCATGGCGTACATCCTGGAACCCTGTACTGGTCACAGAAAGCGTAACTGTATTTGGACCAAGAGAAAAGGTGTGTGGCGTGCAGAACAGTCAAGATCCCTTTTTTTACGGTCATTTCAGAAATCCCCCATTCCCAGTCCGATTTTCTTGTGTATCAAAGTCTTTCGCAGCAAATTGCTAGTATGCTTCAGTCGCATCCCCGTGTTTCCTTCCAAAGCTTGATGGTAAGGGCTTCGTGCACATTTTGGATTGCCGGTCTGACGGCCCGTCAGAATCTAATGTGTGCGTACGATGGTATATTCATCAATCGGTGCACAAGTTGCGAACGTGTCTTGTCCGCTGAGGGCCATGTCCCGCCCGTCGTTCGCATATGGGTGGACGCTGCTAAGGACAGTGTTGAGGGTCGATGGGAACCAGACATGCTTCTTGCCCACAAACATAATGCCTGCCGTTTTTGTTCGCTGTTAGTGGCCCAATAGAGTTGTCAAGTCAAACGCCGATCAGGCACCCACTTTCCTTGCAATTCGATCTGCCTTTTCTGGTGTGGTTCTATTTTTTTTCCGAATAGGCTTTCTTTGTCCAATGACATACGACAGATCGGTGGTAATTACTACCTGTTCATGTGCAGGCGTTTCTACTTACAACAATTGAACGATCGGCTCTTGTTACAACCCAAAAAAGGCAAGAATGCCAAGTTCAAGTTAATGTTGCAAATTCAGATTTTTAACACTTTCTGGGAACGATGAAAGCAAAAGTCGGCTAGCCTACGGCGGTCGGCGCTCCTTTGGTCTGCGTTTCCCTCCAGGTCCGGAGGATCCCTCCGTTTTCCGCTCGATAGGAGAAGCGGCTGACGATCGAGCAGAAAATGCGGAAGCCTTTTATTCCTCGATCTCCATGCTCCGGACCCAAATCGTCAGCCAGCTTTTAAATCCGCCCCCATTCTGTTAGCCACTTGCGTCCTCTTCTCCGTACTCTCACTTGCCGCGGTTCTTTCTTCAACTCCAGAACAAGTGCACACGTTCTCTGGTGAGTCGAACGTATTCTCGCGATCTTAGAGCCCTCTTGACCTCCAATTCAAGTGTTTAGTGCCCAACGCATCTCTAGAATGAATTCCCCGTGTGATATGCCGCCGATGCCTGTTCATCTGGATCGAGACCAGTTTAATACCATTCCAGCTCCAGATCCGGCTATATTTCTGTCGCTCGAGGACGCATTCCCGCAGCTCGCGGTCGCTGGCCCACGTATGATCCAGGTTCTCGACTTCAACCCAAATGAAGGAGAGGAGGCGCACCTATCACTGTGCGGATCCACTTCCACAGCGAATCTTCAGAACCGATTCACGTCCGTTTGGTCGTCGGTAACAAGGCCGTGTCGACGGCAGTGCGGGAACTTGGGGGTGTTGATTACGGTAGATGGCAGCTGGACGCCGCTGCTCCCGCACTTGGACACCCATCGACAGCCGACAACAAAGTCCTCATCACGGTGCAGGCGTTGAATGCCGAAAATACTGTTCTAGATTCAGTTCTCGTTGGTGAATTCTCGTACTGGGAATGTGGTGCGTCGCGCTCAAAGCCGAACCACGATTTTCTGGACAGTCTCCCCGCCATGGGACGTCGCCGCGCCGCCACACACCTTCCTTCGCCCAGTCCGCACTATTCGATGCCTTCCCCTTCTCTCTCGGACCGCGTTCCTCGTCGAAAACCCGTCCACGGAAGAAGGATGTACAGAAGTGCATAAAGGATCAATCGTTGGTGCGTGCACGACACCACGCCCGGGAGAATTAGACGAAAACCTGCACGCACATACTCCTTTGCTCGATATTGTCACTCCGCTGGACTCTTTATGCAGTGGGTGGGATGACGCAGAGCTCGAGGTGGGACGACGTCTCGTCCGCTTCCAGAAAATCCAGGATGGTCGCCGAGTCATTCTATCCTGCGAGCCAATCAAGCAGGAACAGTATTGCGAGGCCGACAGCGTGATCTCGTGCATCTACCGGGAGGAGACGGAAACGTGTTACGTCACTTCGGTCGATATAATCTACCTCTTGGAGCGACTCACAAACGACGAATTTCCTGTGAGGAGAAGAACAGAATTCGGCGCAATCTTGAGGGACTTCGACCGACAACAGTCTCAAAGCATAAGCCGGGGTCGGAAGTTTTTTTCCAGCGTATTATGGACTTTCCGGATCCGAAGCCTCGCAACATCGAAAAAGATTTGAAGGTTTTTGAATGGGTGCTTTTAGGCCAGGCGTTGGAGAAGATCATGTCAAAATATGTGCGTACCCGTTTTGGATTTCACCGCTTTTTTTCGCGTAACTTATATTCTCCAACAGTCCATATATACCTCCTCTCCGACCGATTCTACGACCTCGCTTCCCGAAGAATCGGCCACGGAACTGCTTCAATCCAAACGCATGTCTCATCCCACATTGATCCTACCCTCGTCAACGACAAAAGATCTTTGGACGAAAGTCTCCTTTTCACGCCTTCCAACCATTACAAGCCCATCAGTCACCCTTATCCCTACGCTTCCGCTTTTCCCATACGGCCAGGGCGTAGTGAAGCACGAGAGCGACTCGAGCTCTGGGAGTTGGATTTCCGAACATTCATTCCCTCTGAAAGATCCCGAGCCAGCATTCGATATTCCTGAGTATGAAGAGGCCGTTGGAAATGACTATGATGGGTACGATAAATACATTAGAGAGGAAGGGATGATAGGCATGTCTTTCTGATCCCGCCTTTTGGTTTCACCATTTCTCGCTTGCTTCATCTATTCCTTATCTACATTTCATGTTGCAATCAATTTGTGTACACACTGCATAGAGCTTCCGGATATGATAACGAACAATGCAAACAAATTGCGTAATGTGGGAAAAACTACAGAATCTAAACGCGCTACAATGAAAGAAATCCAAAGTCCTATATAGGAAAAGATAGATAGAACCATTATGAAGTGGTTGCGCCGCGTCGGCCGAAATTCAGACTCCCAAACCGTGAAAAACGTCCCTTGAGCGAGCCAAATGAGGTAAAACTTTTCGACGTTGCGACGGAGGCACCAGACATCTTGGCGCCAGAGACGGCATGCACTCCGTTGCCAACATTGACGAAGGAGTTGTGAGGGGACTCGGCAGACAAGGAATCGCTCCCTCCGGTGTCGCCAGGAGCAGAGGATACCCCGTTTATCCCGTGTCGGGCCAAGTGAGCAAGATGCCTTTGTAATGGTGTCTGCTTAATAGGAAGTTGAGCATCTGGAGGACTGATCGGGGATCGTGGCGACATTGGTGGGGGCTCAAGACTGGTCCCCCAAGTTGCAGCGGAGGTATGAAGAAAGGAACGCGCGGACGAGTGGTCGAAACCGTTGATGTCATGCTTTGTTTCACCGACTGCGCATATTGCGAAGGCTGGTATTGGGATGTCGCACGAGGTCCGAGGGAGGGCGAAATTGGATCTGATACTGTATCTAATCCGAGTCGCCGAATCTCGTCGCGGAAGTTCTTCTTGAAGAACTTTTCAAGAGTTTCATGGAAGGGTATGAACTCGGGTGGACATAGGTGTCCATGGAGCTTCATACAATGGTCGATGACAACGACCTAAAACGAGGTCAGCAATATTCTGGAAAACATCAAGATATTAAACCATACTTGTTCGTCGATGGCGGCTTTCAGTTTCTCAATCAGCTCCGCCCTCTCAGGATTGCGGGCAATGTACTCGGGATCGAAGAATGATTGTCGATACGCAGCTACGCCGGTGTTCATTGGTGCATCGACCGCACTGTTTAAACACATCGCCAGCGCATTGGTCGAAACAGGCTGCGCAGTCTTCGCAAGGGCCTGATACTTCAAGTTCAAGGCAGCCAATTCCTTGGTTTTCAATTCCACTTCGCTGAGTGCATTTTCGACCGGAGAGATTTCCACTATTTCGACGCCAATAACTTCGGAACGCCGAAGGACAGTGGGAAAGGCCTCTTCTGTCGTGAAATAGGTTTTTTCAAGCCATATCTCTTCCGTTCCAGAGCGGGCGATCTTCTTTATCTGGCGGGATGAACTGAACAAGTTGATGGCACTAGAACACGGTCGAATAAAATTGATGAATACTATCATAGCGAGAGAACTCACCTGTGCTCGTAGTATGTCCGAACAGGCAGAGGAACATCCGGATTCGTGAAGATAGGCAATGACCGATTAGGTTCTGGGGTCACTGCAGTGCATTGAATGTACTGGTCATGCCCAAAGCGAATGTCCACCGGTGCATCGCCAGGAGTTTTCAGTAATTGAGCGCCCGGATGCTTACTAAGCATCCTCTCGCAGAACGCCCCAAACTTTTCCCATTCATATCCTCGGTACTATGAGGATGGTGAGCAGGATGAGATACAAGCGATGAAGTTACGTACAATGAACCGTTTGTCTCGGATGGCGCCCGGGAAATTGCCATAAAATGTTACTCTATAATAATCTGAATAATAGCGTTGGTCCGTGACGATATGCTCCAGAAGCGCCGCTTGGTGCCTCAGAATTTCCGAAAGACGACCACTTTCAGAAAATATTAATAAGAGGTATGCAGTGGATAATGCAAAAAAACGAACTAATTGAAGGTGACTTCGGAATGCTGGAAAGCTAGCTCCTTGCAAATGTCGATGGCGCTTTCCCACGCCTTTCCTTTGCCTGGTAAAGAGAGATTGAATATCACACCGTTGGCTTACGTGATTTGTTTACCTAGATAGTCGAGAATCAACAAACAAAGAGTCTCTTTGCGGTGGAACTGAGATTGTTGAGGCAGGCCCAAGTCTTCCATCGGTCCCACAAAAGAGTTGAGGTCCCATTCATGCAGATCGGAGTGAAGTTTCAATGTCAGCGCAGCTTCGACGTAATTCTGGGACTGTAAGTGCATCTGGGCTATGTTTTAGACAACTCGTTAATGAGATGAATGGAGAGGCACTCACATTGACGAGTTGGTGAACATATTTAATATAGATCTCATCGCGACCTATTCTCCGAATGAAGTTCATCAAACGGAGCTGTAGGATGAGTTAGAACAAAAGTGGAGGTAGATTTAGAGGGAACTTGCCGTAGCAATGACACGATCATCCGCATATTCGTCCCCTTCTGGCAATGCGCGCACACTGAGCAAGAGCTCGAGAAAGAGATCGACAGAATCAAGGAAGATTGATACCCTCTCCCTCAAGCTTTCGTCGACGTCGGAAGAGTAAAACAGATGCCGAAGATGTCCGATGAAGAAAGCACGAGAGATATCATCTCCCTTGCTATCCGACATAAACAGCGAGTCTAGACGCGTCACCAATTCGGTTTCAATTTCATCGAAATTTTGTGATTGGTGGTATTCAGACACAATCATGCTGTAAAGCATCTGAACCGCGTTGTTCCGGACCTGGTCGTGGTGGCTCAAACACAGGTTAACTACATGTCCAACCAACGAATGGAGGTAGACTTGGTAACCCTGAATTCTGTGAATGGGCGAATCGGAAGGATATCGAAATACGTACCCCATATCGTGTAGCTGGCTCACCGGTGGTCGTAGGATGCTCAGCCCAACCGAGGGCCTGCCATAGGGTAAGCAGAAACGAAGCACCGTCACCTCGAATGTCGCCCGCCAAGCGCCACACAGCACGACATTTCTATTATAATGTAAGGAGCCTAGTCTAGCGAAAAGTAAAAAGTCTGACCTGGGGACTGAACTCTTCGATGACCAGCTGATCGGATGACAGCAACTTGAGGAACATATAAAAGCCCTCTCTCCAAAGGTGAGCGTTGAACTGCGCCTGAGCCTCTTGCGGAGGAATAAATTCCTTCTCCATGATCGTCGCGATGGGATCCATTATCTTGATCAAAACCTTGTGTGCGAGGACATTGATGTTGAGCCACGTTTTCGGAAACGCGTCGTTCTCCAGGATGGACGTGGCCACCTTGAAGAACTGGGACAGAAGGGCAACAAACCGGTCTCGTCCCTCGATATCGAGACTTAATTCCAGAAAGTTCAAGATATGCTTTGTGGGAGACGAGAGGATGAGGACCAAGAAAACTGTTGCGGTTTCACCAAGGCCGGGGTTGAAAACATTGTCAGCGTCAGGGGTACTTGGTGTGCTGGGACTCCGAGGGTTCTCAGGAAGCTGAGCAACGAGCGAAAATGGATAAGACTCCGGGAATGTGACGGGAATGGTGGTCTTGAGGGGTAGAGATGATCGGGTACGCTCCATAGCCTTGCGAGAAGCCGTGCTCTGGAACTCTCTGTACGAGTCCAATAGTCTAAAATTAATGGTCAACGTCTGGTTCAAAAATAGAGAAAGTAAGAATGACAAACCTGGGGATCAGTGGTAGCAAATTCTCCACATTATCTTGCTCTTTGCGGAAGCGATTCCGATCTGCGACGATCTCCGGAGACACCAGGTTCTGCTGCAGCTTGTCGAGCATCACAGCAATAATAGTCACACAGAGCCTGATGCTTTCGAGCCAGCTCACTCGCGCCGCGTCTTTGACACTCTCTGACTCGTTAGAATGATATTCGTCGTAGCGCCCAAAATGGGGTTTGATCCATATCACGACGGCCTCAACCAGCAGCGGACGCGACTCGGGGTTGTCAAAGAGGAATCCCTTGACGATTTGAAGGTACATAATCAGCTTCCATATTACAATCTTCCCTTTGCCCACGGTTACGGCATTGGCGAAGCTGGTGGCAATGGAGACGAGCTCTACAGTAGAGAAGATCTTGGAAAGCTCAGGGAGGATGGAAGTAAAGTGCTGAAGGGCGATGGTCTGCGTTCCGATGATAGAAGGCGGAGAAGTAGAGGCCATCATGCGGGTGACTTCCGCAAGATGCGACCGTAATTCACGCTTGAACGTCGTTTCAAGATGGTCGGCGGTAGCGCCCCCGCCCATTCCAATTTCCTTGGCCTTCTGCAACTCTCGAGACCGTGCAATAAACTTGAAAATGTAGTGCCAGACTTTGAGGGCTGCGCGCAAAGGGGAGGCGCTCTCGGTCGACGTAGGGTTAGCAAGGAGTCGCGTCATGGAGTGTATCATGTGCGACGACGCCGCGGCACAGTTGAAATGCTGCTCAATATATACGTCCAACACCGGCTGGAAGTTACTGAAACGGCGGTCCTGAACAATGCCAAGAACAGTGACCAACGCGTTGAAGACCAACTCGTCCATTTCGCCAGATTGATTGTTCTGAGACACCAGTATTCCAAACAGTGAATCGAAAATATCCCGGAGGAATTTAACGATCTCGCCCTCGCCAACAAAGGTGAACTTGGTCAGCACAGTGGATAGCAGCTCCCGATCCGCAAGCTTATCCCAGCTGAGTAAACTGAGCAACACGGGATTCTGCGTGAACTTGGTGGAACATAACGATGAACGGAGGGTTAGTGTGTCTCGGATTGGCGGAGCCAGACGGAGCATCTCGGGATGTATGAGCAGCTGTTCAGGCCGCTGGTTTAATGGCAGCCAGGACGGCGCACCAAGGTAGATCTCCGGTGGTATCTGCGGCATCTTGTCCGCGCGGTACAAGATGAGCGTATGGCTCCCATCCTCAACAAATGCACGTTTGTCAGGGAAGAGCGGCTGGAACGCAAAGGCGAAGGGTCGCTCGGAGTTGTCCGTACTGGCGCGCGTGCTATTGCGTTCTCTTCCTGAGCGGTTCCGGAAGGTGAAGAAGAGGTGCCACTGCGGAATGCCTTGCGGTGGCAACTGCACCTTTATCAGTTCACCGAATGTAGGCTCGTTGCAGCGCTGGAAGACCATGGAGTGGAACTGCGTCATGAGGGGCTCGCCACTACCCTGAGAGATAACCGACTCGACCACTCGCCCGTCCTGATCGCGGACCTCTACGGTCACTTGGACATTGTTGGACGTCGGGCCCATTTGGCCTCGGGCAAACTGGGCAACACTTAAACGTCCAGAGCTCGTATTTCCCGGAGCAAACTCGCCAGACCACAGCTTGATATATAGCTCATTCCGGACGTCTCCTGGAAAAACCACGTCTGGGAAGCCGAGTCGAAGGGTGTGTGGCGTGTCTTGGAGAAGGGATGTATTTTCCCGGACAATGGTGGGTGCATCGCCGCGGAAAATCTTCATCGTAACCGCCATCATGTCTGCCCTGTTTTAAATGAATGTCAATATGGTTTCGGTGTATAACGAAGCACAAACTTACCTGGATGTCTTCTCATACTCCTTCGTATTCTTGCTGATGATGTTTTGGTGTATCATGGAGAAAGAGGCCTCGTTAGTCGGTGTGAATATGGGCATCTGGTGTTCTCGCGCCGGGGTGATGTCCACTTCTTCAGCGGCCATTCGTGCCAATTGGGTGAGTTCCAGGACTGCACAGCCGAATGGACGCCGGAAAGGTAATGCCACGTCGTTCATACCGTTCCCGCGAGGACTGCCGGGCACCCCACCAGGTTCCGTCCATCCTGCTGGCGCACCTGGGTCGGAACGGGCCCCATAACCCTCGGAGCCCCGTCGACTTGGATCGCTCGATGGAACAACGCCGTTTCCAAGCTTCAACGCACCGCTCCGCACGATACGGCACACCAAATATATGGGGTCCTGGACGTCCGCAAGCGCGAGATCGGTAAATAAAGTGCGAATCCGTTTGGTTGGGTCACGGGCGAGGACGCCGTTGTGGTTGAGGATGGTGCAGAATTCCTCGGTAACAAACTGCCCAGAGCGTTTGTAGAGTGAGAAGAAGAGCTCGGCAGTTTCGCCGGGCGCACATGGTGACGCGACGAATGCGCGGAGATCGAGATAGACATGGAAGAATTTGGCGGTGGCTGGCCTGTTGGGGTCATTCGGGCTGCCCAGCGACAGAGAGCGGGGCTTGTGGTAAGATGACTCAGGGAAGGCGGAATGAGCGGGAGTTGGAAGCGCTGTCATGTAGTCAGGACTCGACCCGAGGGTGTGGGTGTGGGGTAGTGTTTCGGGGTACGAGACGTTGAGGTATGCGAGAGCTGTCTGCATAGAATACATTCGAACAGCGCTGACCCAGCTCCGCGACTCTATATCGCCTTCGACATCAACGGTTACCAGACCTCCCCAAGTCGGATGTCGGACGATAACATCCAACCCCTGGACAATGTTACCGCTGACGAGACGCGTTACGCAGTCGCGCCGCATGTTGATCGTTTCCTCTGCGTTGAGCGTCTGAGCCAGGAGTTGGCGACGGCCAAGATGCAGGGCCTCGATGTGGTCGCGCACAATGTGGAAAAGTTTGTAGTCGCGTCGGGCAAGGTACTGGAACATGAGGGTGTGCCATTCGCGCAGAGCAGACGCAATTTCGTCGATGATGGGCTGGGCAGCACCGGACGCAGTGTCGTCGCCCGACTTCAGGGACGGACGCGGGGGCAGCGGCTTCATGACTTGGGAATCGGCTGGGGACGAGGAGCGGACGGAGGACGAGTGAACACTAGGAGGATATAGGGGATACCGGTGCGGAGAGATTTTGCAAGGTCTGGGAGGGGGCCTGTGCGAAAGGACTTTCTGGAGGCGGACAGATCTGCCTCCTCGTCCTCCTCCCTGACACTGCCCATGGTGGACCCGGCCTTGTTGTTGCTCCACTGGACGAAGGAGCTGCCGGGGCTAGCGGTGCCATGGGAGGCGTTCCCGGAGGCCCAGCCGTTGCTGGAGACGTAACTGTTGGCGGCGCCATTGAGGGTAGTAGCGAGGTCCGGAAGACGGCCCTCTGCGTCGGAAAAACTCGTCCCGGACATAGATGTGGGAGGCGGGGAAGATGCCGATGAAGACCTGGTGGGGTTCCTCGGTCTTTGCGGGCGGCTTTATTACGGCGGATGAGGAGGGGTCCGTGGCGAGCGCCCAGGTTACTGGGGGCCGGCGAGTGGTGCAAACGACATAGCTGCGACACTGGTAAGCCCGACAGCGAGAAAAATAGGCCAACAAACGCACCCTCTGTACCAAACTCCCTCTACCTCTTTCGCACGGGGGGTGTACTTTTCGAATGCATAGACCTCGTCGCCGACCTCCAAGGAGACAACATCGCGGTGGACAAGGTGGTCGTCGGTAGACGACTCTGTAACGGTGGAGAGCCTGTTCCTCGCGGAGAAACGGGTGTCGCGGCGGGAGGGGGATAGCGGGTGGACCGCATACCCATAGACAATGAGCGGTAACGGTTCCCAACTCATTTAGTTATAAAAACTCGAGATTTTTAATGAACCCGAGTAAACAATTGCGAGACTCGAGTGCAGTGTCAATTTATGCGTCAACGCCAAAATGGACACAAAGGTCGAGTGCTCGTGCCTCGAAGTTGGTCTGAGGGCTATGAGATGTCCAATTGCAATGAGCACCGGTAGCGACAATCGAGCAGACGAGTGTGCGTGCACGTTGAAATAGACACAGTGGCCTATTTCTGGTGCCCCGAAGTCAGTCTACTGAGCAACGTTTTCTGCGATACGGCGGTGGTCGAGGTAAGAGTCTGAAGCCAGTCGAAGGGCGATGAGCAGGTTCAGTCACGGTCACGTGTGACACGTCACGCGTTCGCCCTTGAATGCAACACTTGGATCGACTCGCGGCCAATACGCAGGCGATACGCGTCGCGGCGTCTTGCTCTCTCCCTCCATCTCCCTTTCCCGCGCCGTCCTCGACACCCCCCTCGGCGACCTCATTCGCGACATCGAACCCGCAGAGCTCGGCCTCTTACCCCCAGCTCGCCCGCGTTGAGTTCCATGGGCCCGCACCCCGTAAGAAGCAGGACCCAGAGGTCTATGCTCAGGCAGCCTTCACCTATATAGACCGCTACAACACCATTCGCCCCATGCCACGCGCCTATGCCCAGGTCGTCGCCATCCTCGACCAGCTCGCTGCAACCCGCGAGAATATCCGCGCGTTGACTGCCGCTCTCGAGCAGATCCAGCCCTCGGAGCTCAAGCCACTCGCAGACCAGGAGGAGCAGCGCGTCCGCGACCTCCAGGCCAGGCTCGCCGACCTCAAGCAACGCGTAGGCCACCCCGTCCCGCTGCATTGCATCCCCTCACTCGTTCGCAGAAAGACGCCGCCGCGGCACAGCCAAAGCCCGCAAACGCCTGTTACGACCAAAGCCAGCAGCCCCGGAGCCGCCTTCCACCCCCGTGCAGTCGTCGTCCAAGCTTGACGAGACGTTCCACACACCTGCAGCGGCCGCACGCACTCTTCGCTTCACCGACAACCTCCTCATGGACGAGCAGGTTGATCTCGCAGACGTCTCCATCTCGACTCCGGTCGCTCCGTCGCGTATACAAGAGCGCGGAAGCATCGTGGATAACTCTGAGGACGAAAGCGGCGAGGAATCCGCGGAAGAGTCCGCGGCAGAGTCCCTGGATGAGCCCCCAGAAGAGGACGACCCAACTGTCGTGCTCCCAAAGCCCGCTGTGACCCCCTGAGTCTCCGCCTACGTCCCCCGTACAACCTCCCGCCATCGACACCCCGAAGAAGGGCAAACTACGCGTCAACACCGAAGTGGAGCGCATCGTCGTACGTGTGCATCAGAATATCGTGACCACAATTCTCATTTATCCGTGGCAGGCGAAAATATGGCTGTCGGCCGGGGACCTCATCATGCCTGGCCACCCCTTTGACACTTCCGGCACTGGATCCGGGAGCAAGCCGCCGCGCGCAAAGGAAACAATGCAGGTTCCTCCTTGTCATCTCATTCCGCCGCTCATGTATCGTCGCAGTGCACATCTCCAAGCGATCGCCACCCTAACGCCGACGCCCTCCTCGCCGTCAACAACTATATCATCCCTAACGGCCCCCGTGTCGACTGCGCCTACGCCACAGCAGATCCTCACCGCGCACCTGCTCCTTTCGCTCCTGAACACCGGTCCCCAATTCTCCATGCCCTCACAAGGTTAAGGAGATGTTGACCACCAAGGCGAGCACTAGCGGAGGCGGGGGGAATCATTCTCGGCG
>JARJLF010002176.1:0-47721 GCA_029378395.1 Mycena leptocephala
GAGCTGCAGCGGAGCACCTCTTCCCTCAAGTGAAAAACATACCAGTGGGCTAGTTTAGCCACCAATCTCGCCGTATCACGCCATCTCTTCGTCCTCTCGTTACACGCCACTTTTGCACGCCATCAACACGGTTTCTTTCTCCCATTTTCGTACTCTACCCCTCGGGTCCTCGTTCCACACTCTATTTCCAAAGTTTACTCTACCATTACGGGATCACCAACCCGATTCAAGAACCTACGTCCCGGGCATCTCCCTCTTCCACACCGGATCAATTGCCAGTTGTGCAGCTAGAGTCTGGACTCGTTTCATGAATTTCGAGGTTTTCAGTAGGTACAGGGGCATACTCCATCTACCGTTACCAGGCCGCTCTTCAGGCCTGCAGGTCAACTGGGTCATAACAAGCCTATGGTCGCTTTTAACTGGACAATATTTGATTTCCCAGCCTCTGTAAAATTTGAATTGTCGATTTACGACCGAGATTCGATCAAGTCGGGGGTAGGAGGTGTGAATCTCATTAGTGCTTCGCTTTGTTCAGTGTTTAGTGCATGTATAAATCTCTGGTATCGGAAATTGTTGCTTGCCAACCATCCAACAAGCAGAATAAATCCTTGAGCATTTCAAAACTTTCTGAGACTGTTTCTGTTGTCCCCGAAGTTCTATCAAGCGGATCTTCAACAAAATTCCAGTCCTCTAGTGCCACAGTAGGGAATGGAAGGCAAGGGCCATTTGCCTACATGTTCTAAAGGTCTTTCCACATTTTATCCCTCTCTTCCGGTTTGGTGCATATATATTCAAGATGTTCAAAGATTTCCCCTTGTGCCACGGTACGACGATCATGAAAGCACGTCCTGGGATCAATTCATATTCTCGGATGTTTTCTGTGTCCAAGAATTTCTTGTTTAATATAAATGCCACCCCAGTGGTGGAGCATGGCTTATCTGGATGAGCTGAGTAGTATAATTTAAACCAGTGATTGAAGACATTGTTGAACTGTGTAGCCGATTCAAGGTCAAAGAGGGTTTCTTATATTCCAAGGAGACCTAGACTGTTCTTGTCAATTGTTTGTTTAAGGAATTTGAACTTATGGTGTTTATGGTGCATTGAGACGTTCACATCTCGGCCAGCAATATTGAGTGATCCAATGGTTAAATTTGAGTGAACTTGCCCGATTTCAGTACTCTTGGTGGTCTTTTTCTTTTTCGTATCGCTATATTTTCAGTTTCCCAGCTTTTCTCTATAGTGTGAGTGATAGGTGAGTGGCTATGGCTTGGCGAATACTCATGTGGTAGTTCCTTGTCAGGTGTGATATTTGTATACATAGGTAAATTGTTAGTATTCGCTGTCTCATTTGGATTGTATGAGCGGGAGTTTCGCGTATCTCCCGCAACCCTATCGAAGTGTGTATGAGTACCGTCTGCAATATGTGCAAATGAATCTGTCTTTGGCTTGACTCTCCTCAGAACTAGGAGCCAACCACGGAGAATTATGGTCCAAAGTGAACATATCGGAGGACTCAGAGGTACCTGGTGCTGCCCTTCGCAGGTCGCTGTAGCAGCCAGCGCAGCGGAACTGTCACAGAAGGGGCCGCACATTAGGTCGTCAGGGCTAGGTCCCAAATCACCCCAACTCCTGCTGAATTCACGCTCTGAACTCGTCGCTGACAGGCACAGACGAGAGGGCAGTACCACGTCCCCGAAACCCTCCGGTGAACCAGAACTTTGTTTGGGTTTGTTGCCAAGCCTGACAGTACGACACATTAGGTACTCGCTGGAGGTACTCTGCACTGAGCAAGGATCGCAAGGTTGGATGCGCGCATTCGGATGAGTGATATTCGGCTCCATGTTCATGTTCCCGTTCAAATTGACCTACTGTACAGAAAAATGTTCAAATCAATGCTTTCAGAAACGTTGAGCGCAATGCAAATGTTGTCCCATGAACGAACGAGCCTCGGGATCAGACAAAGAGAGTGATCAGAATTCAAGCTAGTATGCTCACTGTTTGGGGACAGACGCGAAGATACTCAGAGTTAGCATGGCTGTAGATAAATCGTCCACCGCGGCCAGACCAGGGAAAAGGGGGGAGGGAGAGAAGTGATGCTTGAACAGATGGGGCAAGCATGAAGAGTCGAATGTCCGAGAAGGAGCTGAAAGAATGAAGGTTGAGGGTAGACGCAGACGCACAATATGGGAGAGTGTGGATAAAGGATCGGTCGACCTTGAATTTCACGAAATGGCGTTGAGGAAGCAAACCTGCGCCACCCACTGCGGCGATCAAATAATATTTCCCCAGGAAAGTGGCCCTAGAACTGTTATGTATGATTTACGGGCCGAATGATACCTTAGATAAGATAACAGCAACAGCCGGAATTTTATCTGTCAAAGTTCGCTGAGTAAAAGGCTGGATTTTACCATGAGATAAAGAAGGGTAACAGCCAAGCTTTTTCCGTGAGAATGTTCGGCGGAAACAGCCTGGCTCTTTGCCGCGGTAAAAGTCAGGCTTTTACCAAACAAAGGAAGAACAAAGAAAAAGTAACAGCCAGACTTTTACCTGAGGAAAAAACTGGCTATTTCCGCTAGACATTCTCACGGAAAAAGCTTGGCTGTTACACGTCTTTATCTCATGGTAAAATCCAGCCGATTACCTGGAAAAATTTGACAGATAAAATTCGGGCTATCACTGTTATCTTATCTGAGGTTATATTCGGCCCGTAAATCGCACACAAGAGTTCTAGGGCCATTTTTCCCAGGTAATATTTTTTGATCGCCGCCGTGACCCAAGAGAATAATTAGTGTCGTTCAAAGTTCTCCTTTTTGGCTCCTTTTTGGTCTCTTTTTCATTTTCCTTTTCATCTTCCTGAACCAAGAAGGAGGACAAGTAGGAACCACGAAAAGGAGCATTTTGGCGAAAATGAGCTCGCAAGGCCATTTTCGCCAAAATGCTCCTTTTCGTCGTCCTACTTGTCCTCCTTCTTCTGCCGATATTTGGAACTCCGCACCAGACCTTGATCCCATCATTTCCTTTGTCCTTTCCTTCCACACGTTCTCATCGCACCTTCTCTATCCTATTAGCTACTACCCATTGTTAGTGAATACCATTTGTACATTTCATGGGCTGGACCACTCCGAAAAAATCGCGTAAAAAGGCACCCCCAAAGTCCAGTGCCATTCGCAGTGGTGGTAACCACTCCCCTGCTAGAGCACCTGCTAAACATCTAAGCTCCTAAGAGACATGCAGAGGCTCCTCACAAGACTGGGGCAGCTCACGTGTTCTGAGATAAACACGGGTGCACTGAACGCCTGCTCGGCTGGCTCGGAGTTTCAACGGCAGATCCCTTGCCGATGACTGCCGAAATGTGTTCAAGAGAAGGAATACTCTCCTACTAGGCTTCCTTCTCGAAAATACAGGAGGGGGGGGGGGTTTCAAAGTTGGCCTTTTTGTGCTCCTTTTCGTTCTCCTTTTTGTTTCATTTTCGCATTTTTGGCGCAAAAATGGCGAAAAGGAGACGAAAAGGAGCACGAAAAGGAACGCGAAAAGGCTAACTTTGAACGACACTATTAATTTACAGCCAGGGACACGAGGGATGAACGATGAGCTGGCCGAGGGGGTGTCGAATGGGAATTTGTGAAGAGGCATCTCAGTACCGCAGTTGAAGGTATGACGATGGTGAAATATCGAGGAAAGGACTGAAATGTCAGAAGGTGGGCAGCGAGAATCAGGAGACTTACTTACTGGACAGAGGACGTATGGCAGATTGCCCGAAGACTGTAAGAATTATCTAACTTGCAGCAAATACCCCACCTTTGATCCCGAGAATTGGGGAAGAATATCAAGGCCACGAACCTAGTGGGTGTCTGATACTTGGAAATTCAAGAAACAACGCGTCGTGGACTACTCGCAGATTCGACCCATAAGGAAATCGCAGGCCGGCATGTGGGTCGGCCTTGGGAATAAAGCCAACAAAGTCACCGTTCACAGACAAAGGGTGCCTTTGTCTGTGAATGGTGGGTTTGTTATGAACTTGTTCGCATGCGCGACCACATGCGGGTTACGCATGTGGCCTTCACCTGCATCGCTGGTTGTCCCCCAGTGTCGGCTTGACTGCGGACAACACAGGTTCTTGCTTTCGCTTCTGGTTCCTGGACTCAATTTCACCAGCCACGCAGCAATAACGACCTCAAATCACTTCGTCTTCCCCAGAAACACACCCTCGAGCTGAATTACTTTGAATTTTGTGTCGATTTTGCGGGAGGACTGTGAGAAGCGAGTCCGGAAAGGGAAACGGATACTGGCGTCGGAAGGACGAGTCGGAGGGAATCAGAGATAAGACTCGGTAATCAGATTTTGACGGAGTTGATTGAACGACTAAATCAAGCTCGTACTGTATTTACATACAAAAGAAAAGGAGAAATTTTGGAATCAAGACAAGGGGAAATAGGAATAAGACGTGGAGTAAAGGGATGGAAGTGCGGATATAAACGGGATCGAGGAAAAGAAAAGAAAAGAGGGCGATGCGGCGGAACCGGGGGTCTCCGAGGAGACATTCCTGGCATTACCCCCTTTTTGAGGACGGAGGGGAGGGAAGTGGAACGGAAGAAAAAAAAACAGAGTAATCAGAGAATTCTAGAAGTAATATGTAAAAGTGAGCATGAGCCTCAACGATATGGTTGAAAATGTAAATGGTGGTGGTTGAAGTAGAACTGAATCGGAGTCCATCAGTGGAGAGGCATGAGTGTATACAGATTCACCGCTTCCTTCGAGTCGAATTCGCGAAAATTCGTCGGGACGTTCTAGGCATCACTGTGTTCAGACCCCCCTGTAGGCACAGGTCTGCCAGATCCTGATAGGCAGATGTGTAGGCAGATCAGTGTGCCGACCCTTGCCCATCCATCTGCCCATCCCTACCGAGGTTGGTCTAGGTATTCCCACTGGATTGGGCACACATAGACTCACGTGGGCCAATGAGCCTAGCCAAGCCTAGTTAGCCAAATTCAAAATCTGACATGGTTTATACCCGTCCAGCCATTCCAACCAACACCAACCTAGACCCAGGTCGGCCAAGGTTGACCAAGGATGGCCAAGATAGACACACCACTGTGGGCGAAGATCTACCAAGGTGGGCAGGCTTTGCCTCGGTAGGGATGCTAGACCAATGTTGGCCGATGCCTATTAGGGTAGACCAACGTTGGCTTGGGTGGGCAGTCCGTAGGCGGGGATCGGTGAAGGTGGGCACATCTGTGCCTATGGGGGGGTCTGAATGCAGTGCATGTTCCCTAAAACTAAGTCTCTTGCTTTTCCTCACCACTCCGGAAAAGAAAAGTGAGTGGGGCACGACTGGTAGTATATCCATATCAAGCAAACAATTTGCTGTCCCATCATAAATCGGGCAGCGTACACAAATTACCCCTGCGCTAGTGACGTAGTGATTCTGCGGGCCAGAACCACTGGATATGAGAGATTGATGAGAGCTATGTCGGAAAAACATGCCGAAGCCGATAAGAGTTGATAAGGCCTTATCATGCAATCATGTCGAGCGCCTCTGATCTTGACATGATAAGATGAGAGTCCCTGATAAGATGGGCACACCTTATAAGGTTTTGGGGATTATAATGCATGATAAGGCAGTGGGTCAGTATAATGAAAAATGTATTAGAACCTTCTAATGGTTTCTTAAGTGCCTTGTTACTTTGTTACACAGTACTATTGACTATTTGACTGTGATAAGGGATAAGGAACTGAATTAAATGCGCACCAGGCGGGGTCGAACCAGCGACCTTCAGAAATCACAGAAATTGAGGTATAAAGCAACATAACAACTACACTAAATTAACCATAATATATGGGTTTCTGGGCTTAATATGTGGTAGAGGCTATTGCTCGCATTCTATTATTTTAAATTCCACCCGTCTTCAATCCGAAGAAATTAAGTTCTAAATGCACAAAGGATAAGGCCTACGGTTTGACCATGCATTATTATTCAAAGCAGCGAGGAGGGGAAAGCATTTGGGATAATCACGGGGGGAAAAAAATCCTCATCAACAGCAAAGAATACCACTGACTGCGTGCACCGCCGGCACATGTCTGAGTCGCACCGCGCACCTCGCGTCTCAACTCCCTCACGCGATTGTTTCCCGAGCACATGGCATCGACTTGCGCCAGTGCAGGAACGCTCGCGGCAGGCCAAACTAAGCGGAATGATGGTCCGTGCCGGAACGCGCATTTACCGCATCGTGGTCGGGCCTCGCTCTACTGAGCTTGGCACACCAATTCGGCACTGGAGCGCTACATCGGCGAGGAGACGGGGCAGGGAGCGTGGCAGCCTCGCTTGCGCGCTGTCCTTATCTAGATGGGTGCAGTTAGCGGGTCAAGGAGGGACGACTGTGTTCCACTGATCCACGCACCTTTTTATCAGGGGGCTGCGGGATGGATTTGGGAGATGCAGGTGTCAGCGGGTGCTGTGGACGCGAACACGGGTCAGCATGCGAAGAGGAAAGGAAGGAAGAGAGGAGGAACGTGCATACTGTGAGTTGTACCCGATCTGGCCTCATAAAGAACTTTTGCCTGAACTCGGACAGACAACTTGCGCCCGCAGCGGCGAATTCGCGCGGACTCCTGGCGTCGAGGAGCTGATACGCTATCTTCAACTGCACGCGGGCTCCGGACTGAAGTTGGGGTCGAGGTCGAGCAGCCAAATCTCCTCGTCGTCAGCCTTGCGCATTGACCTCTGGTGGCAGTCGGATTTGGACCGCGGTGCATGGGCAGGAATGGTGTGCGGATCTGAGAAAGGCAAAGGAGTACATTAGCCTAAGAGGAAAGGTATCAGCAAGTAAATGGCAGTTAACGAGCAGCGCACCAGTTGTACATTTTTTCAAGGAAGCTGCTAAAGATCTTGCGCTTCAGCGTGCCCGGCTCCGAGCCCTCAGGAATGGCAGCGATCATGTCACACAGCCGCCCTTAAACCTCCGCCTCATACTTGGCATACCGCTACCTTATCCCCACCGCTTCAAACCTTCTTCACGCGCGCCTCCGCCGCTGTGTCCTTCTTCCCGCAGTTCTCGTAGAACACCACGCGCTGTTTGGGCGTCGCGAGCTTGAGCGCGGTGTTGATGCACCACGAGCACTTGTTGTCGACGATGTCCGTGCCGATTTTGCCGAGCAGCTCTGGCGGCGCGGAAAAGTCGAGGAAGTCGTCCTGGATCTGGAAGTACTCGCCCGGGGGGAGGAGGATGGAGAGCACGACCTTGTAGGGCTCGACGGTCTTTTCGTCGAGCATGTACGAGGCGGGCACGCCGGCGAGGTGCATCGCGAGCGCGACAGGGAAATCGAAGGAGTAGTATGCAGTTTTGTAGATGACAATTAGGCGGTGTCTGGCAGTGGTGTGGATTTAATAAAAAGCTGAAAGGATGGAGAGAACGCACTTTTCCAAAGAAAACTTGCCGAGGTCAACATGGTTTTCGTCGGCGGTGATGAGGTCGATGAGCTGGCCCATCTCAGTCTGGAAGGTCGTCTCGTGGAAGATCTCAAGGAGGTCGACGTAGTATGACGCGCTGCGAAAGTGTTTCTTGAGGAGGTAGTAGATGGCCATCTCGAGCATAAACCCGTCGTTTTTGGCGATCATCCCGACGCCGGTCAAGCGGTACCAACAGGGAAGCAGAGGGTAGAAGAGGCCTGCGCGCGCACCTTTGCCGCTCACCAGCAGGACGTAAGTATACGCCGTCCTCGTTGTCGCCGACCGAGTCTGGGCCGTCGTCGGGCAATACAGCGCGCAAATTGGGGAGTTGAGCTGTTAAAAGACAGCAGGAACATAAAAAAAGACAGATATAGTCAAGTGCCTACGTACATACCTGTCTCGACCTTGCGCAACATCGAGTTGCTGAAGACAAAGATGGTACAAGCAAAAGATAACAACTTGTGTACCTTTCCCTCGGATCCCCCAGCGCGCGCCGCCTTAGAACAGCACATGGCCCACACAGCGCGAATTCGCGCGCATGAGGCATGTGCAGTTTCCACCGGAGCACGTCGTGGGGGAAGTTGGAGCGAGCGTGCAGCGAATGGAGCCTGGGGATCTGGACAAAAACGGGCTACGGGGTAAGGAGGACGGAGTGGGGAATAAGGTGTGCACACACACTTCGTTCATCTTGATCTCATCGCGGCGCTGATACGCGGAATAAAGCGATGCGCGGCGGGGGTTTGAGAAGTTGCAAGCGGAGTGGGCTGTGCGCGATGTGTCGCCTGCTCGCTAGACATACGACGCCGGTGGACGGCTAAAAGCGGAGTACATACAACTTTAGTAGCATAGGCATTCGTCGAATGCCTACCCGGGCTCGAATGCCTATTGGGAGATTGAATGACTATTATCTGAGTAAACGCGAAGTGAACGCCTATTCGCAAGCCTATCTCTCGGTTAGAGTATGGTTGATTGGTTGATGGGAACAATTGGGGCATCATGACGGGTTTCTTCCTCCCACCATAACCAACGGCGCCCCCGACATACACGTACACGCAGTGCCGCCCATTATCGCATTGTTTTGCGACCTACCCGTCCCCAGCATTCTGAAGGTCCTGGCGAATGAGAAAGGAATGCGCATCATGAGGTGCGCGAGAGACCCGTCCCTCCGCCGCCGCATGCTAACGTCTCTACTTCTCTCACCGATTCTGGGGGCCTCACGGGTGGTTCCAGATAAGCAAAGCCGGTCGCAGACCATCGAAATAGGGGCCGCAGACAGCATGGCACGCCCTCCCATCCCACCGATTTGTGTGCGTTCACAAATGATTGCACGCGTCGCATTCACTGGATATGCCGCGCCGCGGCGATGCGTGCCTCGGCTGCTTGTGCTCCTGGCGCATGCGGCGCGCGTGCGGCGCGGTTATTCGTGTGCCCGTCTTGCGCTAATGATGCGTCGCAGGCAGAAATTACGCACAAGCACTCTCCCAGAGCCGCTGCCCGGATTGTGCTCGCGTAGAGTTCTCGAGCGTGCTGCTGCGGGGCCCATGAACCGGACCGATGTTTAGGCGTGCACGCCACAGCGATGTCCCCCCTGTGCGTGTAGTTGCCAAATGGATTCATAGCTAGAACTTGTACAAATGAATTTCAAAGGATTACCTACTGCGAGGTCCGGGATTTATCTTGAGCTTCACCATTGTACATGGAGCTTGAGCTACATATAAATTGTATTGATGGGCTGACATGGTCGCCAAGTCTGTTGCGCAACATTATCTCATGCGGAGTTGTATTTTGTGTGGTAGGCATTCACAGAAATAGGCATCGGGTCATAATAGGCGTTGGCTTGAGCCGATAGTTGTTCGCATCGCGGAATAGGCATTCAATACCATCAAGAGGTGTTCGGCGCCATCAATAGCTGATCGCGAGCGCCTATGCTACTAAAGCTGTCGTGCCTCCTAAAAGCGACTCATACCGTCAAATTCTGAACCAAATGAGGGAAAGAAGGAAAAAAGAGAGCGTACAGTACTCAGAACCCAGAACTCACCGAGGCACCTGAGGTGACTTGTACATGACTTGCATTTGCTGTTAGAAGCAGGTAGCAGAGGCAAACAGCACCGATATGCAACTCAAAAGGGTGCACGAGTTACATACAACTTGCGTAGGCCAGCGCTGGGTCGCGGTGAGGACGATGGATGTGGCGGCGGGAAACAAGGGGTAACTGATCTAGGAAAAGCGGAACCGGTGCCGGTTTTTGAAAATAAGACCTGCTCGCTGAACTACCCAACCACGTGACGTCCAAATAAGGCAATTTATCACGTGGGTTGTGGTCTTTCCGGCTCAAAATGTGTTTTGAGCCCACAACCCACTAAAAGTGACCCACAAGGGTCAATGTTCCTTCTGCAACTTTTGGAATGGCAAAATATCTGCCTTGGTTCATGACCAAATAGAACCACAACATCCTTCCAAATTGGGACAATCCTTGGTAAAACTTATCAAGATGGCCGGAAATGAGGGCTTGGGGACAGACTAAGGTAAGAGACAGTTTAGATGCATTTTTGCTCTGCCCTGAGGCCCCTGGAGCCGTAAAATCAATGGCTCCCAGAAATTTTTTCATGGCCTGACGGCCGAACCAACCACCCAGCATCCGGTCCAGCAATCACAGATCGGCTACCCCTTGGCGGGAAAGCGTGAATTATTGGTGTCAAATAACGTTAGCCGACGGCCGGATAAGTGCCATATACGGCAGGCCGCTCGCTTATACGGCACTTATCATGACATTATAATGCCGGCACCTTATAAGGCTATTTTTATTTTTCCGACATAAGTAAAGGCGCGGCGCCGTAAAGGCGGAGAGCGAAGCAAGAACAAACCCATGGCACGTAGTACATGACCGCTGGAAAATGGCGAGAGCTTTGTCCCAGTGGATTTCAGCGTCCAGCAGCACAAATTTCATACAGAATTACATAATCTCGAAATCGAGCATAACATGAGCAAGCGAGCCCGGACCGATGATCCGCGCGACGTTCATCTTTCGCATCACCATGTGGGATTCCAAGCGCAA
The DNA here is from genome assembly GCA_029378395.1 of Mycena leptocephala. Lineage (NCBI taxonomy): Eukaryota > Fungi > Basidiomycota > Agaricomycetes > Agaricales > Mycenaceae > Mycena > Mycena leptocephala. The sequence goes on from JARJLF010002176.1 coordinate 10,503, forward strand.
GCACCTCGTCGTCGCGGCGGCAGTAACTGTGCTGGTATTGACTTTTCATCGCCCAATCCACCGCCAAGCCACCACCCCTGCCATCCCTGCTCAATGTCTGGCCTTCCGTGCATCCCTCGAGCCCACACCAGACTTTATCGCGTCACGCGCTGCCCATGGGTCGGACCGCTTCGTCGAGGGCACATCACCCGTCCTTATCCGCAACGCCAAGATCCTCACGGGTGCGCGTAACGGGACTGAGGTCGTGTTCGGCGATGGCTTGACAAGGGCGTCATCCTCGGCGTCGGCTACATTCCACGCGCGCTGCTCCGCCCAAACTTACAAGTTATCGACGCGGAGGGAAAGTGGATTTCGCCCGGCATTGTCGATTCCCATTCACATTTAGGTGTCTATTCTGCGCCGGCATTGGAGGGTGTGTGTTCTGCCATTGAATTCTCGTTGTACTGCAACGGGCGAGTTATCTCTGTCCAGGCGCGTCGGACGGAAACTCCATCAAGGCGCCGATTCTACCTTGGTTACGCAGTCTTGATGGGCTGAATACCCACGACGACGCGTACAGGCTGGCTATCGCCGGTGGAGTAACGACAGCCCAAATTTTGCCTGGAAGCGCAAATAACATCGGTGCGCTGCTTCCGTCTCTCCTACTCCATCCAGCTAATCACTTATCAGGTGGCCAGGCATTTCTCATCAAGCTCCGGCCAACGGCAGAGCGCTCTGCATCAGCCATGCTATTAGAGCCCCCGCTCACGCTCGGCCTCAACGCCTCCGACGACCGCCCCAAGTGGCGACACATGAAGTGCGTTATTCGCCCCCACCTCGTCTATAAACACGATCTCCTCCACTTTCTTGATACTCTGCATTCAATACTCAGCCTTCAGACACGCGTGCGGAGAGAATCCCTCCGACACTTATTCACAAACGCGAATGGACAGCGCCTGGGCCTTCCGCGCTGCATACGACGAGGCGCGCAAAATCCGTGACGCACAAGACGCGTTCTGCGCGCGTGCCGAGGCCGGGCTATGGGATGGAAGAGCAGCATTTCCTAAGAGCTTGCAGTGGGAATCGCTCGTGGATGTGCTCCGGGGAAGAGTCAAGGTGCGCGATCTGCGTTCACTCATCTTATGTCGTTCATTGCTAATCCTGTCGTAGCTCTCGGTGCATTGTTACGAGGTGTGTTCTCACTTCGTGCCTGGTCATCCCGAGATCCACCTTAATGTTGGTGCCACGCGTAGGCGGTGGATCTGGACCAGCTTGTCCGGGTACGTCCCCGAAATACGGCTCTACCTTCTTTCCTGCTTACCTGTTCTTCCCATTTTCTTTGTCGTTCCCGTTCTTGAATTGAATTCAAAACGTCACTAGCTCTCAAACGAGTTCAAATTCCCCATCGCCTCCATTCACCACGCGGGTGAGACATACCTCGTACCCGACCTGCTCAAGAAGGCTTGGGTATGTCCTCTCTCTCCTAATCTTTCTACCGTCTACTTTCCACGTCAGCCAACTCCCGAGTCATTTCTAGGGCAACATCCCTGCGATCACACTCTTTGCATCGAATGCCCGGTATGTGCGCTATTTACGTTTCTCATCCTCATAGATTACTGACTGGGACATCGTTCGTTCCTTGCAGCAAAAAGCGCGAAGCTTACCGCGCCTCCGAGTTCGCGCCGCGGATTTTAGCTGATAATGGGCTACCGGTTATTATGAAGGTACGAGTCTTGATTTTAGTTTCATTTATTCCTTACATTCTTCTTCTTTTCTCAACCCCGTGTACTGGCGCCTGAACTAATTCACTACGCAGTCAGACCACCCGGTACTTAACTCACGGCACCTCGTGTACGAGGCACAGCAGGCGCACTACTACGGGCTAAACCCCGCGCTGGCGCTTGCGTCCGTGACTTCGACGCCCGCGACGGCCCTTGGCGTTGGCTGGCGCGTCGGTACCCTCGCGGCTGGTGCGTATACATATCTCATATTTATTCCTTCTGAACATGCTGATTCATTTCTTGGTCCAGGATACGACGCGGGTCAGGCCATCCAAACATTCACAAGTATTGATTTGATCCCCATCATCCTTTCGCAGATCTCGTCATCTGGGACTCGCACCCCCTCGCCCTCGGCGCGACGCCCGTACAGGTCTACATCGACGGCATCCCGCAACTCAAAGAACCCGCGCTCCTCAGCAAACCGCATCCGTTCCAAGACGTCCCGCGCACACCGAATTGGGAAAAGGAGATCGCCCAGACGATTGAATACGAGGGGCTTCCACCGCTCGAGGGGCGCGCGGAGAAGGGGACGGTAATGTTTACGAACGTCTCGCGTGTGTGGTCCCGTGTCCATGCCGCTCGTCTGAGCGGCGAGGGTCCGTGGAGCATTCTCGTGCATGCGGGAGCCATTCAGTGCGTCGCGCTCGATGGGAAAGCTGCGTGCATGGATGCAGCCGCCGCGGGAGATGTAAAAATTGTCGATCTGCAAGGTGGGGAGCTCGCGCCGGGCCTGACTACCTTCGGTTCAAATCTGGGACTGAGCGAGATCAAACTTGAGCCGTCGACGGAGGACGGGCGCGTGTTTGACCCGCTCACGATGCGCGTGCCATCTATCCTGGGAAACACGGTCGTGCGTGCGGTGGATGGGTTGCAGTTCGGAGGACGGAATACGCTGTGCGTTATAACCTGCGATATCAATTCTGAAATATAAACGCGCTGATTGGGAGTTTTTCAGATATGCCTATCGCAGTGGGGTAACCACTGCTGTTGTGGCGCCGATGGGATACGGATTCATCCGCGGTGTCGGGACAGCGTTTTCTACGGGGGCAAGTAATGCACTCACTAATGGCGCGATCGTTCAAACGGAGACTGCGCTCCACATCTCGGTCAACTCCGAGATGGACGCGAGTGTGAGCACGCAGATCGCGGCGTTGCGCAATCTGCTGTTCTCAGAGAGCGCGGAAGGGCCGTGGGATCGCGTCCAGCATGTAAGCTTGCCTCATTTTCTTCTCAGTTCTTGTTTTCAATGTTGATACTGGCAATTCTAGGGAGAGATCCCGCTGGTGATCACTGTGCATAACGCGGATATAATGGCAACTCTCCTGGTCCTCAAATCGGAGTTCGAGAGTGTCCACCATACGACGCTGCGCATGACGTTCGCCGGCGCGACTGAAGCGCATCTCCTCGCATCGCAGATTGGTACCGCCGGTGTCAGTGTCTTGCTCGCGCCCGCACGTCCTTATCCAGAGACCTGGGATTACCGCCGCATGTGAGCGTCCGCCTCCCATCCTCCGCAATATTTGCACTGAATTTAAGTGCGCGCTAGCCTTCCCGGTCCACCTCTGTCGCGCCAGACATCTGTGATGACGCTCCTGAAGCACGGTGTCAATGTCGCGCTCGGGGTTACCTCCGAGTATGATGTGCGTAATGCACGGTTCGAGATTGCTTGGGTGCGTCCTCGTCGACTCCGCGCCTTCATTATTTCCGCTGAAATCTTCAATAATATGCAGGCCGCGTTGGATGCCGACGGCGCGATTGATTACACAACCGCCATGGCACTGGCGACGACGAATATGGATCGGGCGCTCGGCCTTCATTCCGCTCCAGCCGATCAAGAGGAGCTGGTCATCTTGAAAAGTGGTGGATTATTTGACTTCGAGAGTAAGGTGCTGGGCGTTATTTCTGGGAGGCGGGAGCTTGTGGATCTTTTTTGAGATTGCGTAACGGAGTGAATGGATTATATATTTCTTTCGAGTCAAGTTAAGTGCAGTTGTCCTCTCAGCTGTATTGAGCACTGTGCTTCAGGCCGCTCGATCTACTGGCGTTTGAGATAACAATCCGTCCCGCTATTGTGCTCCTTACATTCAAGCTCGCTCTCTTGTTTCAGAATTCATGAAATTTGCACTGGAACCGATGATTTATAGGGTGGTTGTCAGTCTTCTGTGCTTCATGGTCTCTGGGGGTTCGACGAGCAATGTTAGATATCGGCGCTCCCGGAAGCGAGGACACCAAAAATGGGCCGGGAGCCACCGGATGGCTACTGGTGGCTCACCGCAAAGTCTCTACTGACTCGATGCGTGCTCGATAGCAATTCGGCGGCGGCGACGGCTCGGCGTGCTGTGGAAAACAGATGCGCATAAACGCGAACAGTCGCGACGTGTGCCATCGATTCGGTGCGCCTCGCTGTTCTCCTCACTGTACCCCTCCCCCTCAGATTCTGATCGCCAAACCCTCGATTAGTGCCCGACTTGTACAGCATGGGGCGCGCTCGACATGACCAAACGCGTCTTCCAGTAATTGCTTCAAGGGCGACCTCGTGGTCCTACACCGACGGCGACAGCACGCCTCCCCCGCCCCCACCTCCTCCTCCTCCCCCGCCTCCGCCGAAAAAATCATCGACGGCTAACAGAGGGCTTGTAGTGCGCGAGTAGGCGTAGTCGTGAAGCAAATTTCAGGATCAACTTCCTCCTCAGCATGCCGTGTCGGCGTCCAATGCGTCTTCCCAGCATTTATTCTCAGGCTTTTTCTATCTCAACCCGCGAATTTATTTGCGTCCGTCAGGTCAAGGCTCCAGATGGCGTACGGATTCGACGCATTCGTTCTTGTCGTATGCATTGGCGGATTCATCTCTGTCTTGACAACCATTATGCGTTGGACGTCATCCACGATCTCGTGTTCGAGGTATACGCGCGCGAAGCGCTCTCCCCTGCGCACCTGCAAACGTTAAGTGAATGCTATGAAAGCTATTGTTCGCACGCACCGCAATATCTAGGTGCCCAGCGTAAGGATCTTGGGAAGTCGCGCACGACGAACTGGAGAAAACAACCGCGTCCTGCACCGCAAATCCCACACCGCCTTGATCCTTTACCTGGCCGTCCACCAGAAAGCGCATACGAGTGATTCCGGCCGCGGGGTCCACGGCCTGGAACGACAATTCTGCGGCCATGTTGAACGCATACCACGCTGCGGTGTAGCGCCCAGCTACAGCAGTGGATAGGCCGGCGAAGTTGAGCGTGGCGCGGTGCGTACGTCCGATGTGGTCTTCCCAAAGTAGGAGCACTTCGCGCACTGAGTCCGCCGTCATACTCCAGAACTACAGTACGTCAAATTCTGTGTTTGGACAAGATCTCGTTCCGCACCCGAACTTCCCCAAATAATTTGAGGCTGTCGCCGTCGAGAATGAGTTGGATGGCGTGGGGCTTGACTGGCAAGGGGGTGATGACCTCTGTGAGGTGTACAGCTCTTGGCACAGTATCGAACATGCGAGCGAGTACGTGTGCGCACGTAGAGTGAAAATGTTTCAGCGACGTTGCAAATCTGTGCAATCGTGAGTGCATTGCAAGCGTTACAAATGAGCCCACTCACGACCGCATCGTAGTATTTCCATCGCTGCCGAAGATGCGCTTATCCGAATTGGTAGTGTGATTGAAACCAACAACCAGCGGGTCCTTGGTGGTACCCCTGATGTACTCCTTGGCGCTGCCTCTGAGTAAGTTCGCGCGAAAGTATACTGAGGTATAACCACCCACAGGGTGTTATCGAAGTTGACAAATGTCGAGTCAAAGTGCGCAATAGACTCGGTACTGTTGAGATCGTTCAATTCTGGCACGATATCCGGGAAATATTCGTGTTATACGCCTCCGAATGTGTGCCTGGTGCTGGTAAGATTCACAGAGAGAGTTTGATCAAGGCAATACCCACCTGCATGCGACGAGACTGATCATATCCGTCTGAGAGAATCCTTGGCGAGCGAACGCGGCAATATGGGTCTTCAGATTCTGTTCTGGCTGGAGTACACCAGGATTGTTGGGCTCTGCTGCGTCCACACGTCCTTAATACCGGGGTTGCGGAATGGTGTACTGGAGAGGGCGTGCTGCTTTCCCTAAATAAAGTTCTGGCCTGTTGTAGCGGGACAAAAAAATATGTTCACGCATGCCACACCGTAGCCGTCGGCGAGCTATCAATACATATATTCTCTCAAAGGCTTCAACAAAATATGATCTCGTCCCTCGATTTGATGAAACAATACATACGCCGGGCACTGTCTAGGCAAGCACAGGCAAATGCCCACATTTGGGCACTCCTTGAGTACCTCGTGCCCGCAGTGTCGGCATTTATTCGCCATTTCGGACACGGTTGAATGTGTCCCAAAGTGGGGAAACGACTTACCCGAGTTCTATAAAATCCTTCGACGATTTTGAAAAGGTCTCAGCACGATTACCCAGCCTCATTCAACAGCTACGATTTTCCGTCCGTCATGTTGACTTTCTTCACCAAACTTGCTGCCGTCCTCGTCATTGCCGCCACCCAGGCAGCAGCCACCAGCTCCTACTCAATCGGCTATTATTTTGACTCGGACTGCCAGAATGAACTTGGGAGCTCTGGTGGCTCTTTCACTTCCAGCGGATGCCTCGGCGGGACCAGCGGCGTGAACAGCATCTGGATCTTCAGCCTCTCCAACGCCAAGATTAGTACTTACGTCAGTCGATGTTCTTGGAGAATTTGATTCACATTATTTAATCATAAATTAGTCCGATTTGAACTGCAAAATAAATGAGCGGCCCGTCCCTGCGACGTGCCCAACCTTAGGGTGTGCATCTCTGCTCCTGGAACCAACTCCATCGGGTACCGAATCGGGTGCGCTTAAAATACGTAGGTTGGGCTCGAAGTCCTTCACATTCAGCTGATCAACGTTCCGTAGATCCGCGTATGCGGTGTCAGAATGGATGAATCCAAAGATGTTCCACATTTCTCCAATATTAGTGTCCTATCAGTTTCATGTATCCGAGTGTCCGGTGACTCTCATCTGTGAACAGTTAATTCTTGAGTGTGTGCCCATCGACCCGACGTCCGGGCCTGAAAAAACAAGATAAACGAGAGGATAGATGGCTCTAATCGAGACCATGGAATTAGGATATCAAATCCCAGTTGGATGGCATTGCGCCAGTGTCTATGGCGCAACTGTCCTCACGCGAAGTCGTGGATTCATGTCTTGGGTTGGTACATACGCTGGCTGAGACGGATTGTTATGAAGCTTAATCCTGTAACAGTAGTAAGCAATGCTCTACCGCAGAGAAGGAGGGAGTTGAATAAATCATTAATGTAGTGAATGCGTGCCGTAAATTCCATCGATTTTCCGCAGCGTCTGCGTGAGGTTTCTACTCTAATATAACTTATATTAGTATCTTATCCCGTGGGTACCCGCGGGAAGAAAATTACCCGAATTGGTCCAATATGGGTACCATTCGATAGCCATGAACGAGGCGATCATTATACACCCCGACATCATGGGATTCGCTGCACGTGACGGGCGCTACGACGGATTCCTTTTTGGCCAAAACAGCGCTGTTTCAGCTCAGTTTGAACCAACAGGGCGGCGGGGCGGTACCAATCGATGCTTGCGGTGTTGGCCATTCAAGGGGGATTTTTGGACGCCGCAGACAATGAGTCACGGTGGCGGCGGCCGTCGGGCGAATATTTTCGTCTGTTTTCGGACTTTTTGGACTGTTGAGCGCGTAGCGCGGGACTGCATGGGCCAATCGTGGGATTTCAACGGAAACCTGTCGATACGATCCCAATGGTGGCCCAAATCAAAAGAGGGCCCGATTCCCTCAGCGGTTCCTTCGGGACACCGTGATCGGTGGTGGCAGGCCGAACTTGAAGCGGTCCGATCCCGCCGCGGCGGCGCGCGCCCGCCCTCTGGGCAGAGGGGCCTTCAAAGTGCACGGTGACCTTGGGGGAGTCGCCCCCAACATTTAGAGGCCTAGACGAAGGCGATCGATCCAGGAGCGGGTGCACCACGAATATTTTGGCGAATTTCCGTTTCGCCCAACGTTCCGGATTGTCGAGGCCATAGCGTGGGCTCCCATGAGCCGACCGTGAGTATCCAAAGGAATGCCGTTCATAAGACCCCAATGGCTCCCCACCACAGAGGAGGGCCCAATTCCCGGGGCGGTTCCCTCTGCACACCGCGAGTGGCAGCGGCGTGCGGAGTTTGCCTGGTTTGATCGCTCTGCGGATCGACGCGCGTCCCCATCTCACCGGGGGCGGCTAGTGTCAGTCCAAAACCCCTGCCAGGCATCCTGGGGAATCACCCTAGCCAGCTGGAACCTTTGGAAAAGCGCGGGACCGGTCACGGGGATCGAACTTGTGCGTGGCCGCCCGGTTGGGCTCGGGTCGGCTCGCAGCGGCGGCGCAGGGCGTCGGGCAACCACCAATGCCCCAGCGCAGTGGTGGGGGACCTGAGGGGTATCTGTCCCGTCAATTCTGGTGCGGGACGTCGCCGCCACCGCCCCGCGCTGTCGCGCAGCGAATATTTTGGTGATCTTCCGCCAACGTCTGACGTCGCGGATTATCGAGGCCATAGCGCGGGAATGCACGGGCCAATCATGGGATTTCCACGGAAACCTGTCGATGGGACCCCAGTGGTGGCCCACACCAGAGGAGGGCCCGATTCCCTCAGCGGTTCCTTCGGGACACCGTGATCGGTGTCGGCGGGCCGAACTTAAGCGGTGCGATCCCGCCGCCTCGGCGCGCGCGCGCCCTCCGGCCACAGGGGCCGTCAAAGTGTACGGTGACCTTGAGGGAGTCGCCCCCGACATTTAGAGGCCTAGATACATTACGTATACTACACCTCCCCCTTGTCATACCTTGGCCATATCTTGCCCAATTGCTTAAGTCGCTTCAGATTTGAAATTTCAAAAGCTTATATTTTCTCGCAGTCCAAGGATCGTGGAAGTGAGCCAAAATCTGAGCAGGATACGAGGCCAACTACACCAAAAATCAAGGGTTGTTGTTGTAGCAGGAATGTTGTTATGCGGGTTTTGGATAATTGAATCTGGCCCGCTTTTTTGCTGCAAGAACAAAGAAAGCAGAAGAATAGAGCTGCCCTACCAGTCCGGAGAATAACCTGATAAATATGTTCTGCAACTCGCGCCAGGCAGGACAAATCAATTGCATTCCATTATATGAAATCTTGTCCTCAATGACGCTCCACAGATTCCAGTTGAATACCCGGTCAGGCACCTTCACACCAAATTTTTTCAACAGGCTCCCGCTGCGCGGTTACTAGGTGACAGATGACACCCCGTGAACATTTGGTCGAAATAGTACAGTATTCCAGACATGAACCTTGGGAGCCCAGGTTGAGCCCTAGGTCATAGGTAAATCTTTTGAGATGGAACACGATGTATGAATTCAGTTGATGTTTTCCGGCTGCCGTTCACACGGCTGTCCACGTTCAGGACAACCATCATGATATTCTCCCGCTTCAAGGCTTCTCCTGAGAGTTCCAGTGTCGTATGTGAGCTCTCGCGTGGCCTATGGAATGCAGAAACCGGCCCTTTAACCTCTGCGGTTGTTCACTCTTAAACACCCCAATCTATCCCAAAGTTCAACAAAGCCGGGCTGCGTTCATCTAGTCATTGATCATCACTGACATCCACTTCCAACTCCAAGCTATATTCGTTCTGATCCAAAGACAACCTCCACATATAGCTGGTCTGCATCGCTGGAGGGCTTGATATCCTTCCCACTGGCCCAGTGCCCCATTATCCTTCCTTCTCTACCCTCTACAAAATGCCGGACATTGACATTGAAAGGATTCGAGCCAACCTTGCGACTCTCGTTCTCGAAAGCTACCTCTATGGGTTCCTCTCACTCCTTTACATTTCGACCATCTATTTCTTCGCTACCAGGAGAACTCTGGCGGGGACTACCCAAACGAGAAAGCATCATTTCACCTCCGTAGTGTTTCTCGGAGTCACGGCGCTCTTTGTGATGATCACGGTCGTGAGTCTTCATTGTCACTTATTCTCATCCGATATGAACCGGAAAAGCACTGGATCCTCGTCATATACCAAGCTTTCTTTGCCTTCGTCCATTTGGGGAATGCTTCCGCCGAAACTGCCTTCTACGAGGACTACGCTCAAGGTCCTGAAGTGGTGAAGGAGACTTTGCTCTTCTCTGTGGCTTTCCTGGGTGATGCTTTGGTCGTGCGTCCCACTATATTTCCAGTGTTGAACCATCCACTTATCGCTGCTCAAGGCATATCGCCTCTGGATAATATGGGGACGAAACCGCCTCGTCATGATATTCCCAATCTTTGCTCTAGTTGGGATGGTCGGTGCGTTAACTTTGAACGTCATAAAGGGGACGATCTGACATCCTGGGTAGCCGTATCAGTGGCCATGGTTATCCAGCTCGTCGATTCGGAATCAGAATCTGTCGATACGCTTCTCACACCCTTCAAATTGACTGCCTTCGTACTCTCCGTTTTGTGGGCACTTTACAATCTGAGCGAAAACACATTGACTTTTTAAAAGGGGAAATCTATATAGCACTTGTAGGACTTCTTGGGTACTCATACAATTTCTCCCTTCTGAATCGGCTTTTTGTTCAGGTGGCATTCTTTTCCACATATGCAGCAGGGTCACACGAGTGAAATTTGGGTCAGATTCCCGCCTGAAGGTAACGATATTACTACCACTCTTCCCTCAACTAACGCGAAGTTCAACAAGTGGTTCCTTGTGATATTGGTCGAGAGCGCGGCTATCCAGACGTGCGTAACCATTTTTTCTTATTTCGCCGGTTGCCCTCAAATAACGTAGATTCTGGCAAATCTTTGCGCTTGCGACCGACGGGGAAGTCGAAGCTCGGGACACCTTCCCGGCAGTCGTCGGAATATCAAACATACTAATTCATGCTCGGGTGGGCCTTGGATGGTCACCAGATTCGCCTGCAACGAAGCAGCAATCTACGCAGAAGCATGGCGGTAATATTGTGTGACCGTGACATCGATATAATGATATTCCTCAAAGAAGCCATTTAATATGTTGATTTCCGCCAAAACCGGGCTAGAATGGCGGCTGGTTAATGGTGTTGTGGGTAGATTCATCAGCGAAGGAAGTAAATAAAAGATGGAAGAGGAAAGAGGAAAGAACAGAAAGTTGACAAAGAGAGGGAAATTCACACCGTCTGCTCCGAACTGTTTTACTTCAAGTCCTGTCTACTCTTCTCGAATATACCTGCCATTTATTTTTCGTGTTTTTCTTCATCTGTTTTTATCTCAACCTGTTCGCTGCGTCCTGTGCGCCGTTCGTCGCGGCTCGCAACAAAGAGTCCATACTTCTCGGCTAGTTTTTTTCTCTTCAGTGACTTCATACCTATCGCCGCTCAGCGCCAAGCCTTGACTGACCATCCTTGCCAAATCCTTGCAGCTATTTTCTACTTGGTAGGTCAGATACCAAATTCCTAGCACTTCTCGCCGCGCTGTTCATCTCCTTCGTGACCGCCGGCCCAGCCGTACTGTACCATTTAATTCAAGTCGTACGCACCTGTGACCTGTGACCGCGCCGTACGAAATTCACTTTTCGTATTTGAGTTTGGTCAGGTGTTACACCTATTTTTTTTTCGTAAATCAGCCGAAAGTTGGCAGGAGGCCTCATATTTGTCTTATTAGAGAATGGTTCAAAATAATTAGATTTCACCAAGATTTCACTTCAGATTCCAAAACGGGCATTGGCATTCACTGTTTTGTTTCGATTTAATAACAATCATGAGCAACTGTGAACTAAGGAGTTGGGAGAGGCACCGATTTTGGTTCCGCATCTGTCAAAACTGGCACCTCGGGCGAGCGCCGGGGCACCGCTTGACCAGCGGGTGGGGCGGAGGCGAAAATGGAGCTGCGTTCAGCCCTGCGAAGGAAGAGCAACTGTGGAAGATCCCAGATCCCTGCGGCGCGTGGAAGTATATTCTGCGTCGAAGCCTTGTACAACCGATCCTATCTCTTTTTCAATTTCCCCATAGCCGCATCGCGCTACTCTGAAGTGAGTAGATGCGGTGATTGTGTGCGTCATTTCGGAAGGTTGGATATTTATCACCAGCTACCGCTCTCATGCTGGATGCTATTCCGGACACGCCCGTCCTCAATTTCGCTACCTTGTTCCTGAAAGAAAGTTGTGCGGCAAGCCCGGATGGAAATTTCGTGTTCAATATAAAAAAGATGGGCATTTAAATTTCGGGGTGGAGCGAACGGATGTTGGTGGTGTTTTTTTCAACGTCTTCGTCTACCTTGACTATCAATGAGGGATAAAACAGTCAAATCTCCCCTCGCACTCGGGAGAACCGCCTATCCGCGAATAATGAGTATCACTATCAAGGCAGAGCCCGGTCTATGCTGAACTTCGAAAACAGGCCTCGAATTCACATCAGTATCAGATATAATCGAAAGCCTCTCGCACGCATGGTCTCTGTGAATCCAAATGCCCCGATGATGCGAAAAGGAATGGATAAATTGGTCTAGAAGTAGACTTGCATGCAAACACAATCCTGTGAAAGCACCAGCTAGCTACCAGAGTGTACCATTGAAGACACCACCATACTAATCAAAGGTGAGATCCAGGGGGGAAAAGGAACCCATTCTTCAGACAACCGATTTCAACATCTGATAGACCAAAGATGCGCGCGCTAAAACAGCAAGCAAGTAAACCTAGGTCTTACGTCCTATATCTAGTCCGGACGTCTCCGAAAGTCAGGGAAAAATCAGCCTCGAGACGTGTAAAGTTCCAATAATGAGAGCAAACGGCACGCCTGGTATGAGTAATATTGTCGAAGGCAGGACGCAGCACATTCTCCTACTATCTGATATCTGCCATTTGATATGTACAGTTCAGTAACCGAAACTACACCGCCCGATCAACTACATCACCCGCGCCCCCACCCCAACCGAGCCGAGCGCCACTGCACCCAAAGCGGGACTCGACCCGAGCGCCGCCGCGCGCGGGGCGGCGCTGGGAGGCTTCCTCGTGCCTGCGAGTTCGACTCGGACATGCGATAGTCATTGGAAGTGGCGAGGAGGGATGGGTTGGCAGTTGCTGGATGGTTAGGTCAGGATACAAGAGGCAGAGAAACAAGAGACGAATGAGAGAAGGGAAGAAATGGAGGAAGACAGAAAGAGAGAAAGAAAACGAACCCCGCAGAGTCTCGAGCGGGGAAGGAAAACAAGAGGTATAAAAAAGGACTGGCAACGCACCCGTATTCCTATTCTTGGTCCTCCCCGTCGTTGTAAACGTGACTGTCGCTTCGCCCGCTGCCTTCCGGCTGCCCCATCATCCGTCAAAAACACAAGCGCGAAGCCGGGTGTAGGGACGTCGATGGTACACGTCTGCGCCGTCGTATCGCATTGCACGGTCTTGATGTCGAGCGTACTGGTGGAGCGTCCGTCGGATTCGAAGTTGCCGCCGAACGTCTGTGTGTTGCGTCGGTAACAATAGGATATACACGCAATAGTGGGAGGAGGGTCGTTCGATCCCGCGGATGTTTTTCGAGCGGATAGGAGCTTATATAGAGAAGAAGAAACAAAAAGCCACACACCTGCCCCGGCCACGTATACACCACCTTTTGCACTACCGTCATCGCCGCCAGGCCACGGTCGCCGGCATCACCGCGCTAGCGATGAAAATGAACGCTTCCTTAGTGAAAGGTCGATTCGTTGGATCGGAGAAAGGTCGGGAGAGTGGAAGGAAACGGGAAGGAATTCGGGCAGAGGACAAGGAATGACGGGGAGGAAGGGAAAAGGGAGGAATGCGGATAGGCAAGAGGGAGGGACACGAGTAGTGAGGGAAGGGAAGGATAGAGGAGAAAGCGAGCGAGACGCACATTATAAAAAACATTCTGCCCGCCCAGATGGAACATCGGCCGGCGAAATTCGTGTGCGTCATCTGCAGCGCGGAGTCGATCCCCCGCACGGAAGGAGTCGGAGATGCCGTTGAAGGCGCAGGCGCCCTGTGCGTGCGTTAGTCAACATACAGGAAGTAAGGGAATGGAGGGAAGGAGGCGAAGACATACACGAGAGGGAAGGACGCACTGTATTTGTCTCAAACATCAAAACACGGCATCCTCACGCTCTGCGCATACACTGTCGCATCGGTTCACAAATTGGAAGCGGAAATGAATGAGTTTTAGAAGACTCAAGATGAGTAAGAGAGAGAGGATGTCGCCACCACGTGGGGTGGGAGGAGAGAGCAATATGTATGCGCGAAACTAATAGACGCAAGTGGGCGAGACCGGACTTGATTTCGTTTTTAGAACGACGGGGGGATATCAGACGGGATTCAGGGTGCCGAGTATAGTGGATTGGATGAATCATGGATGACGATGCAAGGTTGTAAGAGAAAGGAGGACCGCAGGTGCAACAACAAGAAGGGCACCGAGGATGGGGAAGGTCGAATCAAAGGTGAGGAAAGGAAGCACGATAGATAACGCGGTGGGATCGTGCTCACGTTGGTGCCAGCTGGGCACGAGGCGCAAGGGCTGCCGACGCACACCAATGGGCGAGCATCCGACAACACCCTTCAAGTCCCCGCAACCACCCAGCTCCACCCCCGCGCATTCTCAAGAACGCTCTCAAGAACGCAAACAAAAATTCCCACCCTCCCTTCTCGCCCCGCGGACAAATCAAAGCCCCAAACGCCGCCGAACGGTAAAACTGCCCGGGGGAGCAACAGCCCTACACCTCAAGCGGATCTTCCCCAAATATCCAAGCTCCCTTGCCCGAGTTATCGAGAACGCGCACATATATCGGCACCCTCCTAGTCATAAAATAAAATGGCCCAATCGCAAAACGCCGCGGGGCGCGGCGCCCAAACGCACCCCAATTCTCCTCCCCAAGGCTCCAAGCTCCCCCCCTTTTCGTTCTCGAGAACGCGCACCCCTCCTCCCGGATTTTTTTTTCAAAAAAGCCCGCCCAATGGCCCAAGCCCTTTGGGCTGCAGCGCCCATACAACGCAGAAGCACCTTCGCAAAGGCCTGAGCGCCGCTCGCACGCGCTCTCGAGAACGCAAAAGCAAGAAAATGGGCGGGGAATAAATCAAAAAGTAAAAAATCAAAACAGCTCTCCAACCCAATTCCGCTCGGGTGGCGGCGCCCAACCCATCCATGAAGCACCTCAGCGACGGGCTGAGTCCCGCTCGCACTCGTTGTCGAGAACGCGACAAAGTAGGCGTCCCCAAAAAGGAAATGTAGGCGCCGGGGCGCTTAAACGCGGGACGCAAAGACAAGAAGCCGAAACGGAGAGCGGAGGAGGGGAAGGTGAAACGCTGCGGCGGCGAAAGGGAAAGAGATCTAAATGAAAGAAAAAGACAAAAAGAACGAAAGAAGAGAACGCACTCAATGCAGACTCTGACTCGTCGTCAGCATGCGTCCCCACCCGCTATCGGACGTCCAGCCCCTCGTGCCGCCCAAGCACATGCCGCAGATGCTGGGGAGCGGCCACCACGGCTTTTTGCTGGAGGTGGAGGTTAAGGTGGAGGAGGAGGAATGGGGTGCCTGGGGCGCGTGTTAGCGGGACATTGAGGGGGAGAAGGACGAGGGAGGAAGGCGAGGAGGAGGGAAAAGACTGTATGGAGGGGTCGATGATGGGCGGGGAAAGATTGAAAGGAGGTAGGAGGAAGAAAAAAAATACCCGACGAATTATACGAAGCTCGCGGTATGTGCTCGCGGTATGTATGCGCACCAGACTAGTGCGTAAGAGGCCGCGTGGAAGGGCGCGGGCCCGCGTCGGGGGCTCTTTCTACTCCGTCGAGTGCGTCCGCGCCGTCGTTGGAGGTCGAAGTCGAAGAGAGGTCGAGATCGCGGGATTTGGAGCCGCCCCGCGCTTGGTTTCGGGCCACATCTTTTCCTAGTCCGAGGAGGCGGTGGCGCTGCGGGAGGTGGAGGTAAATTCGAGGGTTGGCGGAGGTGCCGTGCGAGGCGGAGGACGCGGCACTAGGGGCTAGTCGACGGATAACGACTTGAAGCATGTGACTGGAGGAGGCGGGGTAGCTTTGACGTCGCGGTGGATGACTAGTTTGCTGTGAAGGCCGTACGCAAGGGAGTGGGCGTCGATCGGTATTGCGAAGAGCGTTAACACCGGCTGCATGTATGGTAGACAGCGGATGACTAGGGAGTCCTAGGCGAGACACGTTTGGGTACGGCGATGGCGGCGTTGGTCGATTTGTCACGAAGTGTTCAGGTGTGGATGAGGTTGCAATGAGAGAGAAATGGTGGCTGTGTTGATCGGCCTCCGGATCAATCGATCGTCTCTTTCCCTCGACGTCCACGACTACGCCCGTCGCCCGACCCAACGCGCGCCCCGGACTCATCGAGCTCGGCCATCTACTAATGTGAAAATAAAAACCCCTGGCCCACCTCACCTCTTGCCCTCGGACTTTGACGCGTTGTGGCGCCTTTGACACAAATTTCACGACCTTCTCGCCACTTGTCTGCTGCGGCCCGTTCAGCGCATAAATACTCACACCAGGTCAACATCCCATTTGGCTATTTACCCTGCATGAAATCTGCGGGCTTTATCGTTTTTTCAAACACAGGCTTGGCTGCTACTGGGGGCGGATGCACTTTGTCGACTACATGTATCCTCGGTGCGTGGACTTTTCGGTGTCTGCCATCTTCTCACTTATGGATTGTTGTTTTATGACAGAGCACTGTCTGCCATTTAGCCGCCCAAAACATGTCGGCGTCCATGGTGAATGCAAACACGAAAATTGTCGGCCGCGTAGCGTTTGCTTCCGGTGTGTCTTCCTGGCTCTGCTGTTGCGCATACTGACCCCCTGTGTCTGACGCATTCTCGATAACCTAGTTGGTAGTCGTCCGAATGCAGATACATCAACGAGGTTCCTCCCTTCGGGGATTTTGCATTCTATCATCGGCGCCTCCGCCGTGGCTTCGGACGCCGCTGGTGCCATTGCCAAGGTGAGTTTCATTTTTTGGTGCGTCGAGCTTTTGTTCTGTTATTCGCGGACTCCGATGCTCGTTTGTATGGAGTCCTCCCCCGCGAACGTTGTTCCAGTGACCCTCCAGGTGCGCGTATCTCATTCTTGTTGATTCATGACCACGGTTGTGGTGCCCGGCGCCGCCCAGCTACACGCATCAAGATCTTTTTTTTTATTGTGTCGGGGGAGCCTGAGGCCCCTTGGCCGGAGATTTCCTGGCATTTCGTTACGGTGCGTGTTCTCGCTCGAATTGTCTCGTTCACTTGTTGAGAGAATCACTCCGCGCAGGTTTGTTTAGCCTGCACACACTTTACACCATCGCGTTCTGTTGCTTTCAATTCTCCGCAACATTGTTTTCACCACATCGTCCCGTTACGCCGGGCGCCGCTGGCGCCTGGATGTCATGACTGCGGACGTCGTCTGTTGTACTGTTTGTCACGTCGCCCTCAGGGGGCTGCCCTTACCCTGGTGCCGACCTCTTTCCCGATCGTCTTGAAACTTTTACCATGGCCTCCTACACCTTCGACGACCCTTTTGACAAAGTGGTAACCCCCCGGGGTGGGCTGGAAAAATTTCCTTTTGGGGAAATCCGCCAAACCGACTTGTGCCCTGCTGAGATGTTTTCTGGCCGATATCCCGGGTGTTTCGGCCTCTGGGGGTAAGATATGCTTTGCATAATGCGGCAGAAACATGCAAAATAAGCCCAGGAGTGCCCTGCGCCATTGCCTGGACCACTTTGTTCCAAAAGCACAGCCATCACTCGGGGTGGAGCAAAAACATCCACAGGGGAGGTACCTCCTGTTGGAACGTCTTGAAACCGGGGCTGAGAGGTCCTCTGAGTATGTAGAGCATGTGTGTGTGGTGGCTAAGCCCAGGGTGCCCCCATGGCCTTTGGCAGTTTGATTGTTGGTCAATTAACAGTGAAATACACTGAAAAAATTAAATCTCGATCTTGCCCAATGCTAGAGCGATTACATGGTTGAGGAGAGCATATGTAGGGTTTAAAACCATTATGGAACTAGACTCCAGGGCATCCTGGAAAATATTGTAAATTAATTTGGGAGAAATTCATAACATCATCTGTATGCGGAAAATGAGCGGCCATCGTAGCTTTACCTCTTCTCAAACCACCCCAGAATTCAATCCGGGACACTCTGCCAGTCTGCATAGAGCCCGGCTCCCCCACCAGAGCATACTGGAAGATATCGTAAATTAATTCGGCAGAAATTCATCACATCATCTGTACAGGGAAAATGATCCTGGGCCACCGTCGCTTTACCTCTTCTCAAACCACCGCAAAATTAAATCCGGGACACTCTCCCAGTCTTCCAGTCGGCATAGAGCCCGGCTCCACCACCAGAGCATACTGGAAGATATTGTAAATTAATTTGGCAGAAATTCATAACATCTGTATGCGGAAAATGATCCTGGGCCACCGTGGCTTTACCTCTTCTCAAACCACCCCAGAATTCAATCCGGGACACTCTGCCAGTCTGCCAGTCAGCATAGAGCCCGGATCCCCCACCAGAGCATACTGGAAGATATCGTAAATTAATTCGGCAGAAATTCATAACATCATCTGTACAGGGAAAATGATCCTGGGCCACCGTCGCTTTACCTCTTCTCAAACCACCCCAGAATTCAATCTGGGATACCCTCCCAGTTGGCCAGCTGGCATAGAGCCCGGCTCCACCACCAGAGCATACTGGAAGATATCGTACATTAATTCAGGAGACATTCATAATAATAATCTATACCTGGAAAATCATCCTGGTCCAGTGTGGCTTACCTCTTGTCAAGAAACCCTGAAACTCAAGCTGACATGTCGTAGAATGGAATCGAGTGTCCCGGAAGCCAGGTCCCTCATTAAAGTATCCCAAAAGGTATTTATTGTAAGTTAATTCGGCAGAAATTCATAATCAGGAAGTACGTGGAAAATGATCCTAGCCTTACCTCTTCTCAAACCACGCGGAAACATAGTTTGGAACACCGCACCATTGCAGCAGTTGTGACAGATTGGCGGGTCACAAACCAGAGCACCCTGGACGATATTGTAAATTAATCCAGTAGAAATTCGTTATAAAATCAGGACCTGGAAATTGATCCCGGTCCACTGTAGCTTTACCTTTTCTCAGACCACGCTGAAATCTGGTTTGGAACAATGTACCATTGCAACGGTTGCCATCGAAGCCGGGCCAATAACCAGGGCATCGTGGAAGGTATCGTAATTCAATTCTGGAGACATTCCTACTACAATCTGTCCCTGGAAAATGATCCTGGGCCACCGTCTTCTCAAACCGCCCCAGAATTCAATCTCAAAATATTCGGCACGCACTCAGCAGGGCGCCGATCGGCCTGAAACTTGGACAGCACCGTCGTCGAGGGACGTCCTCTGCACCCATGAAGTGCTGGACCCGTGCACCTCCGTGTTCCCGCTAAAATGACCATACATTTGCACACCTATATATCTTCCCCTAGAATTGTGCGCACAATTCCTCATCTATAGGCTTTTTTTGGAGTTATAGATTTCACAAGTGCGGATTTCTGAAGGAATCATGCGCACAGTTTGTGCGCATGATTCCTTGAGAAATGGCCTCTGTGAAAAAGTTTGTGCGTATGATTCCCCGAGAAATGGCCTCTGTGAAAAATAATTCCATCTATAAGGCCCTAGATGGCCTTATAGATGAAAAATTGCGGTGAAATGGCCATTTTCCAAGGAATTATGCGCACAAAACTTTTCAAAGGGGCCCTTTTCCAGGGAATCATGCGCACAAAGGTTTTAAAAAGGGTGCTTTCTCAGGGAATCATGCGCACAAAGGTTTTTGAAACAGGTGTCCTCTCAAAAAACCTTTGTGCGCATGATTCCACGAGAAATGGCCTCTGTGAAAAAGTTTGTGCGCATGATTCCCTGAGAAATGGCCTCTGTGAACAATAATTCCATCTATAAGGCCCTAGATAGCCTTATAGATGAAAAATTGCGTTGACATGGCCATTTTCCAAGGAATTATGCGCACAAAACGTTTCAAAGGGGCCCTTTTCCAGGGAATCATGCGCACAAAGGTTCTAAAAAGGGTGCTTTCTCGTGGAATCATGTGCACAAAGGTTTTTGAAACAGGTGTCCTCTCAAAAAACCTTTGTGCGCATGATTCCATGGGAAATGGCCTCTGTGAAAAAGGTTGTGCGCATGATTCCCCTCGAAATAGCCTCTGTGAAAAAGTTTGTCCATCTATAAGGTCCCAGATGGTCTTATAGACGAAAATTCATTTGAAATGGTGATTTCCAGAGAATCATGTGCACAAAGGTTTTAAAATGGGTGCTTTCTCAGGGAATCATGCGCACAAAGGTTTTTAAAACAGGAGTGGTCTCAAAAAGGTTTGTGCGCATGATTCCTTGAGAAATGACCTCTGTGAAAAATGGTTGTGCGCAGAATTCCCTTCCCATATAATCCCCCGGACGGCCCCACCCATCCGTTACCCCTCTGGGCCAAGCACTTGAGCCCAGGTGTCCAAATCAGGTTAGGTACCGAGTCATTTCGGAGCGGAAGCACCAGAATGACTCACTGCCCGGAAAAGTTAAAGCCTTCCAACATAAAATGAGTCACTGGTGGCTTCGCCGGCTCTCTGAACATCCCACTGCATGAGTCCGGCATCCCTTGGAGTGGGTTTCAACCAGTGGAAGTAGGGGCCGCTTATGTTCCCACTGTAGTAATCTGACCTAGTGTTCGGGTGACGGTGACCCCCCAATTTTATTTAGACATTCCAAAAACCTATAATTCAAAGGATATTCATTGCCCATCTCAGTGAGACAAAATTCCAAGAATTGTGAACACTGACGTGGTCAGATTACAACAGTGTCGAAGCACTCGGGTATTTGCGCCTTTATCCCTTCTGCAGCCAGCCAGACTGATGGCATCACATTTCCATTTGATGCTATTGTACACTGCCACTGGGCCAGCACAGCCTTGATGACTCACGGTAAATGCCGCTGGAGTTTTAGGACTCAAATAATGTTACACCCGACAGGAATTTGTCTTTTACCAAGGGTTCCAATTTTACTTCATAAAGGTGGATAGGAATTGCTCAAACAGTTTACATTTGGAGGTAAGGGTTAGGTTACCAAGTCGGTGTGTAGAACTGGGTTCACAGATGTATGCAGACATACTAGGTTCAGTGGAATTGAACCACTTGGCTTTTGGGGGATTATATGGGAAGGGTCTTGATGAATATACTTTTCATCACGGTAGTGCCGACAGAAATGGGAGATGAAACAATATTTACTGACCACTGTGAGACTGGGGAATGAGAGGAGAGCGCTGGGATGATGGGGTCTTTGCATGGGGAGAGCAGAGAAGATGAGAGAGAGAGAAAGACGAGTGAGGTCACAAAGTCATGGGGGCATCAAACAATGCGCATCCACAAAAGTCGAACAAAGAAGCCAACCAAACACGACACAACATGGCCTTTGCTTGTCTAAAACCTCTCCTCAAGTTGTTGTCTCCACCTATCATCCTCAGCCACACCAACCAGTGACTTACCTGTCCTTCAACTATCAATCTTTTCAGAGTGGTCTTGTCGCACTTCAGCAGCCACCCATGCCACCGCCTGTGGCAAACCATCTCCTGAAGCTCCCTGCACATACACAGTGTACTCACAGGGTGTGCCACACCCATTCCAACCTCGGGTCGATAGCCTCCTGCAGATCTTCGACTTAGCGTGACCATAGGTGGCTGATCAGTTTAATCAGCTTAAAATCTGGTCGAAGTCTGAATTGGTGTAACTGGTTTAAATTGCTAAAGTGGCTCAATTATTACAAGGAGGGTTAAACTGGCTTAGAGGCTTAATCAGTTGAATTGGCTTAACCAGGTAACCGATTCAGCCGATTAACCTGGTCCAGATTAATCGGCTTACGGCAGCTTAAGCAGATTAAATTGGCTCAAATGGTTCCAACAGTTAAATTGGCTTAATGGGCTTAATGCCGGGGGGGGGGGTGTAGTACTGTACATAGTCTCTGTAATACTACGGTGCAATTGGCTTAATAGGTTTAAGCCGTTTAAATGGTTTAAGCAAACCTCCCGAAAAAACACCATGGGTTTAAACCAACCTAAGCTGGATTTATCACTGTCAACGCCGCTGCTATAGCGATTAAACTGCCCCCGCATCCGGTTTTTCGGGTCCGCCTCCCAGGACTTGCGTAATCTGGCAATCAAAGGCAATTGGTGATCACAACCAGACTACAGACAATTACCGACAATCGGTTTTGCCCGATGTACCTGTGTATACCCTTAGCTTGATGTTGGAGTGAAATCGCTGCTCAGTCCTCGCAATCCACAGGGAGCCTAGGCTCGAATCCAATCTTTCTATGAAAGCAGGCTTGTTGATAGAAAGGCTGGTCGATCTGAGTTTGGATTACCAATACAAAATAGTTACCAAAAAAGGTTATTGGTATATTCCTTCTTCTGTAGGAGATCTCAATAAATTCTTACATCAGCGTGTTAGGAGTGTTTCAGAGATAGGATTTGGGTTTTTGGTAATTATTTTGTATTGGTAATTCAAACTCAGATCGACTGGTCTGTCTATGACAGGCTTGCCTCCATAAGTAGACAGACCAGTCTCTACAGGGAGCCCAATCAAAGAGACGGGTCTGCTCCCTTTGTAAGAAGTAGCTTCTGAATTTTTTCCGCGATGTCTGGTCGCTCACTGGCAGATGCTGCTCGGAGTGCCGTCCTGTACTCACCGCCTGCAGGCGCCATGTCAGGTGCACGTCCACGGGATCACACTGAAACTCGCACCCTGAGCATTCGCGTCCGCCCCATTTTCAAGAAGTAGCGCAACAATTTCCAGCTTTCCCTGGAACGACGCGGCTTGGAGTGCTGTCCCGTACTTGCCGCCTGCGGGTGCCATGTGAGCCGGACACCCTCAGGATTGCAAAACTCGCACCTTGAGCATTTTGGTCCGCTCCTTTGCCAAGAAGCAGTCTGATGGTTCCCAGATTTCCCTGGAACGCCGCTGCTTGCAGTGCTGTCCCGTACTCGCCGCCTGCAGGTACCATGTCGGTCGTACATCGTCGGCCTCGTAAAATTCGCACCTTGAGCATTTGGGTCCGCTCCATTGTCAAGAAGCAGTGTGATGGTTTTCAGATTTCCTGGGAACGATGCTGCTTGTAGTGCTGTCCCGTACTCACCGCCTGCAGGTACCGTGTCGGTCATACATGCCCGAGATCGCAAACCTCGCACCTTGAGCATTTGGGTCCGCCCCTTTTTCAATAAGCAGCCGGACCACTTCCAGCTTTCCCCTGTATGACGCAGCTTGGAGTGCTGTCGCATACTTGCCGCCTACAGGTACCATGTCAGTTGGACATCCTCGGGATCGCAAAACTCGGACCTTGAATATTTGGGTCCACTCCCTTTTCAAGAAGCAGCGCAACGACTCCCAGCTCGCCCTCGTACGACGCTGCTTGGAGTGCTGTCCCGTACTCGCCACCTGCAGGTACCATGTAAGGCAGACGTGCTCGGGATTGTAAAACTCGCACCTCGAGCATTTGGGTCCGCTCCCTTCTCAAGAAGCAGTGTGACGGTTTGGAGATTTCCTAGCAACGACGCTGCTTGGAGTGCTGTCGCATACTTGCCGCCTACAGGTACCATGTCAGTTGGACATCCTCGTGATCGCAAAATTCGGACCTTGAATATTCGGGTCCACTCCCTTTTCAAGAAGCAGCGCAACGACTTCCAGCTCGCCCTCGTACGATGCTGCTTGGAGTGCTGTCCCGTACTTGCCACCTACAAGTACCATGTCAGGCAGAGGTTCTTGGGATTGCAAAACTCGCACCTTGAGCATTTGGGTCCGCCCCATTTTCCAGAAGCAGCGCGACAACTTCCAGCTTTCCCCTGTTTGACGCTGCTTGGAGTGCTGTCCCGTACTCGCCACCTGCAGGTACCATGTCAGGCAGAGGTCCTCGGGATTGCAAAACTCTCACCTTGAGCATTTGGGTCCGCCCCATTTTCAAGAAGCAGTGCGACAACTTCCAGCTTTCCCCTGTATGATGCTGCTTGGAGTGCTGTCCCGTACTTGCCACCTGCAGGTACCATGTCAGTCAGACATCCTCGGGATAGCAAAACTCGCACCTTGAACATTCGGGTCCACTCCGCGTTCAAGAAGCACCGCGACAACTTCCAGCTTGCCCTCGTACGACGAAGCTTGGAGTGCTGTCCCGTACTCGCCACCTGCAGGTACATCTCAGTCACACATCCTGGGGATCGCAACACTCCCACCTTGAATATTTGGGTCCGCTCCCTTTTCAAGAAGCAGCTTGATGACCTCAATCTCCCCAGCAATCGACGCAGAATAGAGTACGTTCGTGTCCGTGGGAACTTCCGGTATAACTTTCAGCACGTACTCGAGATCAACACATATATTCTTACCTGTTGTGTTAGGATGTGCAAGGAGGAGACGGACGATCTCCCACGATGGCGGGTTTGATAATGATGCATTCAGTGCCGTCCCGTACTCTCCGCCTGCAGTTACAATGTCAGTTGAATATCCATAGGGTTGCAAAACTCGCACTTTGAACATTTGGGTCCGCTCCGGTTTCAAGAAGCAGTTTGACGACTTCCAGGTTTCTCCCGAACGATGCTGCTTGGAGTGCTGTCCCGTACTTGCCACCTACAGGTACCATGTCAGGCAGAGGTCCTCGGGATTGCAAAACTCGCACCTTGAGCATTTGGGTCCGCCCCATTTTCCAGAAGCAGCGCGACAACTTCCAGCTTTCCCCTGTTTGACGCTGCTTGGAGTGCTGTCCCGTACTCGCCACCTGCAGGTACCATGTCAGGCAGAGGTCCTCGGGATTGTAAAACTCTCACCTTGAGCATTTGGGTCCGCCCCATTTTTAAGAAGCAGTGCGACAACTTCCAGCTTTCCCCTGTATGACGCTGCTTGGAGTGCTGTCCCGTACTTGCCACCTGCAGGTACCATGTCAGTCGGACATCCTCGGGATAGCAAAACTCGCACCTTGAACATTCGGGTCCACTCCGCGTTCAAGAAGCACTGCGACAACTTCCAGCTTGCCCTCGTACGACGAAGCTTGGAGTGCCGTCCCGTACTCGCCACCTGCAGGTACATCTCAGTCACACATCCTGGGGATCGCAACACTCCCACCTTGAATATTTGGGTCCGCTCCCTTTTCAAGAAGCAGCTTGACGACCTCAATCTCCCCAGCAATCGACGCAGAATAGAGTACGTTCGTGTCCGTGGGAACTTCCGGTATAACTTTCAGCACGTACCCGAGATCAACACATATATTCTTACCTGTTGTGTTAGGATGCGCAAGGAGGAGACGGACGATCTCCCACGACGGCGGGTTTGATAATGATGCATTCAGTGCCGTCCCGTACTCTCCGCCTGCAGTTACAATGTCAGTTGAATATCCATAGGGTTGCAAAACTCGCACTTTGAACATTTGGGTCCGCTCCGGTTTCAAGAAGCAGTTTGACGACTTCCAGGTTTCCCCCGAACGATGCTGCTCGGAGTGCCGTTCCGTACACACCGCCTGCAGGCACCATGTCGGCCATCCATCCCCCAGATCGCAAAACTCGCACCTCGAACATTTGGGTCCGCTCCCGTCTCAAGAAGCAGTGTGACGGTTTCCAAATATCCTCCATACGCCCCTGCTTGGAGTGCCGTCCCATACACACCGCCTGCAGGTACCATATGAGCCGCACATGCTTGAGATCGCAAAAGTCGTACCTTGAGCATTCACGTCTGCTCCGTCTTGAAGAAGTCGCTTGACAAGTTCGAGTCTTCCCATATAGGATGCTGCCTGGAGCGCCGTCGCGTAATCGCTGCCTTCGGATCTGTCCCCCACCTCCTCACCTCCCATCTCCAAATCATTGACCGTCGGGCGCCTAAAGATCCATCTTTTCGCACGGGAGCACAACCTATTATGATGACGCTTTTCGTTGCCTGCCAAAATGATTGCCATGATAAACACTATGACCACGAATGGGATCCAGAGCTCGGGAGGTTGGCTCTGGATCACTTGGAGTATTAGGGCCACAAAGAAGCACAGCATACCGAGCAGTATGAAGGAAATGACAACGTGTGGACCACCTGTGTGTTCCCGCGCAATGTGATCCTGCCTGCGCACTCGGTCGTATAACTTGTCTATTTTCTTCCGTAACAACGGGAACAGCTGCACGTCTGGATGGTCCAGCTGTCCTAGGATGAGTCCATCGAGGTTGTACTTGTCATCCATCAAATCTTTTGCATCACTGCTAACTTGAAGTAGTGACCGCGCGGCCAGAAGGGAAAAAAGAGCCCCCAAAGCATCGAAGGAGAGTGCGAGGTAAGCAAAGAAATTGATGGTGGCTCGAAGGAAAATCGCATGATTTCCACAGCCATCGAGTTGAGGGTCTGCGCCACAATCCGGGGTACTGACGATTGGGAAAAATCCAATTTGCACCGATGCGAGGAATGAACCCTGGGAAGTCTCGGTACGACTTCATATCATCAAGACCTACGACTCACGACTCCTGCTAAACCCGTGAGATAAGCAGCTTGAGCTTTGAGTCTTTTGGCGGACTCGTCCAACCGCGTGTCCACAACACATTGCACAAGATAAACATAGTCATCTGTCAAGCCCTGCACGTTAGGGTCGCTCGTATCTTGGCGGAGCTTGTTGAGGATCTGAATCTCTCTGTTACTACTGTTGTAGAGCAACCTCGGGTTGTCGTCCATGTCGATGATGTTGAGCGCTGTCGAGTACGCACACCGTGGCCACCTGATCGATGTTTGGATTCATGCCGTGACCAAGCCGCCGTAATGACAGACAGACCGGTGCCACAATCCCGTACTGCCTATTCAATGACGGATGGTCTCACACTGCCAGCAGAAGTCACCAAGGGCTCACCGACTCGGAGGCTCTCACGTTGTATTTCGGAAATCCCCCTTCGGGGTTCGAACCGAGTGCAGAGTGCCAGAGGCAGTCCAAAATCCTGGGGATATGTGAACAGAGTTCCGAAATCAATCTAGAGTCCAGGACGTCCTCCATGACAACTGAAGACACGTACCACGGCGGCGTCGGAGCAATCAAGGCGGTTGACAGATGCACTAATTCTTCTACTCCTGTGTTACGTATATATCTCTCAGGTCGACCTTCACATACTTGAGCATTTCTGGACTGGTGGCCTCTCACTGTTACCCACGCAACCTGTTTATTCCCGCAATGCGTGAGATAGAAGCTTGTAAGCACATTCTTTCAATCTCGCAGACTTACACCACGTTGAATAGGTATTGTTTCTGAAGAGAGTAACGTCGAAGAGAGAGTGGTGTTGTACGAATTGGGAGTGAAGACGAGCGAAGGAACATCAGGAGTGGCAAAAGTTCGGCGGGGGATTGACCGTCGACAAGACACCGAGCGTCGCTTGGACTTGAAGTTTGCACGCGAAGTTTTACCACATTCTGCGCCTAATCCTGTTTGCCCCAGAAATGCAGTTGTCACGACTGCCTCCCGGGTGTCCTTGACTGTCAGACCGGGAGGCGGTCTATTGACAAGATTCTTTGGGAAGATCTGGGTCCATTTTAAAAATTACAAACCACGAGAAAATATCAGCGGTAAGCGAGTACCTCAGCATCCGCCGGAATTCTTTTGATGCTGGGGTAGAGGACCCCGTCGACGGCACACCAACGGGAAGAGTTCGGGTAAAATATAAAAATGTCCCGGTATCTATTTCGCTTCCTGCAATCGAGACCTGGACTGAAGAGTCATTAGAGCTCCGAAGAAAGGCAAAGGAGACTGGAACAAACTCTGAATCAAGTGATCGCTCGCAAGTAGCACTCATACATGCCGAGTTGATTCATTGTGATTATGAAGTTTTTTCCTCGGCATAAAAGTATTGCGTAGGCTCGTGTGGTGCTGGCCAAAAATATGATGCGGAAAAACCATTGTGAAGATATTTAACTTATGGATATGATATCTACGGTCTCGAGACAAATGTCAGAATATGATATGATATTAATATAAATAATAGGGAACTTTCCATAAGCATAGATAAATGCTGGGGAATAATCTATGTGTTTTGCCGAGGTAGCTGTCCGGACCCCATCAACTGGAGATCACGAAAACATACAAGATTTATTGCGAATCTATTCTAACCTGGAGGGAGGCCACGGGGTAGAGACTTGTACAGCAGACGTAGTGGGGAGCGCAAAAAAAATCCCAGTCGAGGAGTAAAATACGGCAGCCGCGATTAAAAGCAAGAGCAAGAGGCCCTAGATGGGACGGCCGCTCGACACGGTAAAGACATAATGAGAAACATAAGTTACAGAGAGCCTCCTCGTTGATCCCATGGCACGGTCAGTTTCTCAGCCCACTCATACCGGGAGAGAGCGAGGGGGGTCGCACTTGCGCATTGAGAAGGGGGTTGTGTGAATGGAACTGATTCGACAGCTTAAGTTCTAGGCGGTTCCCACCGCTTTTCAGACTTAAGTTTAACTCCATCTTAAGTTCGACTACAGTAGTCTACCCGGCTGCATATGTCACCGGCAGAAACTGGATCTTAAGTTTGCACCGTGCACTCGAGGTCGCGCATGGAAGTCGAGATCATTTCATATGAATATAATAATCTTAATTAATAAGGTACTTACGTTTTGACCGAACTGAAGTCCGTCTTCAGTCCTACCCGTGATTTTGAGTACGTCACCCTATTTTATTGCGGGACTAGCGGGGGCCATTATATTGGATAGAAATATATCTCCGATCAATCCGCCCGTCCAAATTTAGACATTCCCGCCCTAATCGGTTCCCGCCCGTCGGGCGCGCGCGAGGACTCAGGAAGCCGTTCAGCCCGTACCAATTGGCTTGGAGGGTGCTGGATGACCTTGACTTATGTTCTGAAAAATATTGGAAATCAACAAACGACGGAAAACATATCAAGTCGGTAAATTCAGCTTCGGGATCTAGATTTTTGTCCTTTTGTCGCGAGTTGTATACAATCACGGCACAGTGACCATAAAAAAGAGAAACAGAGGGCTGCTGTAGCACATAAGCAAGATGAGATCATGGGCACCTAGCCGACGCTGCAAAAGGAAGACCAAAAGGGGCAGGGGCAAGAAAGCAGCAAGTCCCTGTTCGACAAAAGTACTGTATGAAGATTTCTATGTCCATAGGGATTCGCAAGGGACCAGCGACAGGGGCAGAAAGGTGCAGACCATCTCAAGGCATCTCACGGAGGCAACGAGCTCCCTGCTCGCTCTTTGGTACTCAACGAGCGCCTTCTGGTCGACGTTAAAAGTGGAGAGGACGTTGATGGTGGAGAGGAACTCGATGACGGGCTTCCATCTCGACGAACCCATTTTATACGGAGACTGCAAGCGAGCATCTGTTCTGAGTCCGTACGATCCGCTTTACTTTCCGCATCGCGAGGCATTGTATCGCACAAATATTGCACACTCCAAGACGCGTACGAAGAGAAAACTTTGATAATTGGATAGATTTTGGGGTCAGGATGCTTACATGGATTTCGCGGTTGGGAGGCGTTGGATCGCGAAGAATACGCATAAAATTACACTCCACGACATTTACCAAGTCGTCTTGAGGGGTCGGGCCTGGAAATTTTCGCTAATTACAGCTGCAGAACCTGGTCACATCCTGGCATACTGTACTATTAAAATCAAATCGTCACGGGGTGTGACGCGTGATCGAAAGTTCCAATTCGTCAACTCGTCAAAGGAGCTCGAGATGCGTGACATCCCCCAAAATTTCGTCAAGCCGTAAAATATTCCAAGAGTTGTGATGAATTAAAAGTGACTCAACGGAATAATGTAGGAATAACCTGAACAATTTATTTCAACATATCTTTGAGTGATGCAGAAAAATGCATTTTGTGCTGTTGAACTTGCACTGAACCACAATATTTGTGAGATTTGAAGCCAAAAAGGGCCATAAATTGAGTGGGAAGTGCCCACAGCTGAGGAAAATTGCTCCAGGCACCCCTGAACCGAAATTTTGAACCTACCCATATAATCCCCGGGCGGCCCCCCCATCCGTTACTTCTTCGGACCAGCTTTTTTCACCTCTAGAGCCAAGGTAGACAAATTGGGACTGCTAACACATCATTTCGGAGCGGAAGAACTGGAACGAGTCACCTCGGAGTCCGGATCCCGGAATTTTTTTTCTACACTGCGAGATAACCACCGTAGAGCTAGAGTAGCAAGTCTTCAAACGCCATAGAAGTGCCGAGGTGATATTTATTCCATCGCCATCCAGGTTAAAGATATAAAGTGGATTTCAGCCGGATCTGTAGTCCCATACATGATTTTATTTGTACTGCTTGGTTTGAATGTTGAAGGCGTCCATTTGATACCGAAGATCTCGAACGCAAGAGGAAGCAAGAGATCAAACATCACGTGCTCCGTTGACGCGTCAAGATCAGCCAAACATCACCATACATAATCCAAACCACGGTTCAATATGTTGATAGGAGGCTCAACCCAGGTGTTAGCAGTAATTTCACCTTTTAGAACCTAACTTGTCATACTACTCACTGTGGGATGGCTTTCACTCCGGAAAATCCGAAGTTTCGGGGGCCCTGATAACGTTCCCGAAACCTTTGGTTTCTGGCGTACAGAAACTGTTCCCGAAACCTTTGGTTTCAGGAGCACAGAAACCGTTCCCGAATCAAAAGGCTTCGGGAACTGCAGAAACTGTTCCCGAAACAAAAGGTTTCTGGAACGGTTTCGGTGGGCGGGCCGTCCCGGACCGTCGGTCCGCCTCCAGAAACCTTTTGTTTCGGGAACAGTTTCTGCAGTTCCCGAAACCTTTTGATTCGGGAACGGTTTCTGTGCTCCTGAAACCTTTGGTTTCAGGAACAGTTTTGGGAGCAGATATTCTGTTCCTGAAACCAAAGGTTTCAGAGATGTTATCGAGGCTCCCGAAACTGCGGATTTTCCGGAGTGTTTGATCGCTCCGTCCTGATGAGCCTGGATGAGAAATGTTCTGTTTTTATCCCTGAGAGGGAATTCACGCTTTGGGAACGAGCGCACTAACTACACTTGGAACGTGAGAAAGCGGGTTATGCCTCACATATATACACGTGCACCCGCTTATGCTCACGAAGCTTCCCCATGTCGCTTCAGAAAAAGCCGTTCCGTAAAATCGACCTCTTCGCAAGAGCATCGGATGTCTCGGCCGAGGACTTTCAAAGGGCCTTCCTGGAGGTATTAAATCTGGTGAAAAACGTCCCCATCATGAAACGAAACGTTCTTCGCCTCGATATCGTACGTGCCTAGTATTTTTTTGCTGTTGTAAGTCTAAGTCGGACCTGTCTGGAGGCTTTGTCGAGGGATGACGCGAACAATTTGGTCCCCTCCTTGAACTTGCTACTTGACGCACCCACATCGTTCGATGCAATTATGATTGCGGAGTTTGAGAGCGAGGAGAAATGGGAGGAGGTGAAATCATCCCAACTCTGCGGTTCCTCCAATTTCGGACTGACGGGTTGAACTAGGTTCATGCCGATGCAGAATTTATAAAGGCCAGGGATTCCACAAATTTCGATGCCAAGATAGGCCGAATGGAACGTATCATTTACCAGGAAATGGTGACTGTGATGCACAAAGAATAGGGCACAGATTTTTACACGCGTGCATGAAACGTTAAACCTAGCATTTATCCTACCACTTTCATGTGAGCCTGTTGCAAATATTTCTAGGAATATTTCAGATACATTTGGACGAGATCTAAACCTATCAACAACATGGGGTCTTTGTATCTAACATATTACTAGGATGTGGGGAGGTGGTTCACCATTCCGCAGCAGTTTGATTTTAAACATGCAGAAAAAAACCGTGGGATTATTTGCGATAGCCTCGCATGAAGGCGGGGGAATAGGGAGTAGGGCTCAAACGGTTCAATCCACCAACACGTCAGTTGAATCGGCTGAATCGGCTGAATTGATTTAATCGACTTAATCCACCAACACGTCAGTTGAATCGGCTGAATCGGCTGAATCGATTTAATTGGCTTAAACGGTTCAAACGGTTCAAACGGTTTAAATCGTTTAATCGGCTTAATTAGCTTAATGCCTGGGGGGCGTAGTACTGTACATAGTTTGCCGTAGTACTACGGTTAAATCGGCTTAAAAGGATTAAACCGTTTAAACGGTTTAAGCAAACTTCCCGCAAAAACACATTTGGTTTAAACCAACCTAAGCTGGATTTATTCCCAGGAAGAAAATTCTCTAGCTTTTGGAACGTGCAATCGACTTCTAAATTCCCCAGATATTTCCGGGGGAAAAGGGAAAAAGTGACTGAGGTGAGCTTCGACGTTCTATAATGAATATTACCATACTTGGGAGCTAAAACAAGACGCATGGGGACTCAATCGTTGTCATGAATTCGACCCGGAAGTCCAGCGGAACTGACAGATGGACTATACGCCCGTTGAAAGCCGCCAACAAACTCTCACCGTGGAGACTGGTTTGGGCCATGGATGCGCGCAGGTGCGGCGGTGATTGGAGACAAGAATTTGGACACGGGCAGACGTCAACAACTTCCCGGGAATGATACACGCAGGCGGCGTTTCACATCCGTCCGCTGTACTGCAAATGTGCAGCATCCAATGTAAATATGCAACTTACGATGGTGGTTACGTCCATATGCCGCTGCAGCCACGCAAATATTGTGGAGCTGTAGCGGAGATAACAACAATGAAAAGATGTGAATGGAGGATGTACGGGTTGGCCAGGCGATGGCGAGAATCCGCGAAAGGCTGCCCTATGTACATTAGACATAAACGTTAATCCCAGTCGGGATGCACACACGGTGTAGGGACGCATGGGACAGTGCTGGTGTGCAGAGATTCGAGTGACACCTTCGTAGAATGAAACGTAAGGGCAGTGTGAAGATCGTACCGTGTATCTGTCTTGATGCACGGAATAAGCCTCGAGATGTGGAAGGACGGGGTGGGAGGGAAGGGATGGCGGGATGAACCACCGGGAGTAATGCCGAACACGGGGAGTAATGGGCAAAGACAGGTAGCGTATAGACACGTTGAGTAGAGGAATAAATGCCTGGACGGCTGCTGCGAAAGCTCAGAGAGCCAAACCGATGGGACCGCCCCTAATGGGACAGCATGATCATCCTTGGCTGTCATGGGACACCGGGAGTGGAAAGGATCATGGAAGGGATCGATCAGTCCAAAGAAAATATCCCGGCGGATAATTAGCGAGGTTGAGAGACAAGGGGTGCGGGTAGAGCGCACCGTTGATACACGTGAGTGGTGAGAAGTGCGAGGTCTGCAATTGCGAGTCTGGTATGAGTTGCGTCGGTGGTGTCGACGGTGTGCACTTGGGAGAGCAATATAGATGCGAGATTTGAACTAGGCAGCACGCTCGGGGTGGTGCGGCGCGCATCGTTGCTGTTTGGGGGGGCGGACGGGTACGTGTGGGCGCAGGATTCCCTAGAATTCTTGCCATCAGACGAGCCTGATGTGTAAGACAGTTGAACAGGAAATATCCCGGGAAAATATCCTGTCACTGAATCGAATGTTGGTACTCAACCAGGGAATGGCCGGGAAAATGAACCCACAAGTAGTACATTCGTGGGTTTTTCAGGCTTGAGCAGGTGAGCATCAATACCTCTGAACGTAGCGTGAAAACTGTTGTGAGATGTGAAATTTTGGTGACTCGAACGGAATTGGTGCCTTACGAACAGCCTTTTGCCTGTGATTCCCGGGAGAAAATATGCTCAGTGCAGGATTTGTGAACGAGGATCCACGACCTGAGGAGAACAATAGTGAATGGTAGCTGACAAGGGCTGCACATTTGTGCAAATCCGAGAGAGAGAAGTGTTGGTGGTTAGATGAGCTGCGTGATGTATGCCTTTGCGCAAAGCTGCAAGATCTTGGAAGCCGTGGAATAGGTAATCTGTGTCTCTTAGGTATGAGAAGAATAGGCAGAGATTTGAGGCAGGGGACGCAGGGGACAAATGTTATCGCACACCGATTTAGTATTCGGCGAACTTGTGCGGCTTGCGAAACTCGATCAATTTGCACGTCGTGCGAGGAGGCTTTCAAGAAGAATATTATTGAATGGATGCCGAGATCAATACATGTACGGGTACTCTAATGCAGAAAAGTAATTAACGCACTAAATGAAAAATATGGAGACGAGGATAGGCGCGCGAGGGACGGAGCCATGTCCCGCATGCTGCGAGAAACAGCAGAGCCAGTTTTTTGCCGCGTGCATTGACTGAACATCGCCGATGATCGACGGATGTGAAGATGGCGACATGGGGCGGGGAGGGAATGCAGTGGGGTGAGCTCGTCCCGTAAG
This sequence comes from Mycena leptocephala, assembly GCA_029378395.1. Lineage (NCBI taxonomy): Eukaryota > Fungi > Basidiomycota > Agaricomycetes > Agaricales > Mycenaceae > Mycena > Mycena leptocephala. The sequence goes on from JARJLF010002176.1 coordinate 44,573, forward strand.
GTGATACATCCACGAAACGGTCGTGGGCTACGGGGGCAGAAGCGGCGGCCACGGGGCCCGATAAACGCATGCCGGGGGCACTGCACATGGCGGGATGCTGCGCGTCGGTGCACGGGCGATGTGGTATGGGGGCGGCGATGCGAGGGACGAGAAGCACGGGGGCGGCGGCTGCAGTTAACGGGAACGCTACGCGTCCGCATTCGCGGTAGTTGGGGAGGTGGGATGTAGGCGTTGAGGGTGGGCGAGGCGAGGCGTAGAGGATGAAGCAGGCGACGTGCGAGGCGACTGAGTTGCGCGTTGAGCGGGGCGGTCGAATTGGCTGATGATACACATGGGGGTGGAGACCGATGGCTGGGACATGGAGAACAGGCGTCGATGCGGTGCACATACCCGAAGTGCGCGCACCCAGAATTGTGTATGTTCCAGTGGGGGGAGGATTGGGCGGAATACATCCGATGTGGGCGGGATGTGAGGAATGGAGGAGCGCGCGATATCGCGCGCAGTCAGAAGGCGCAGATGCAGGGGGTGCGATGCAAAGAATGTGTAGCCGTGCTCCATATCACGCGCAGTGTCTTTGTCTGTTAAGCAGTAAAGAGGGGGCGAGGGCGAGGCGGATCCTTTGTGCGGCTAGGAACTGGCCAATGCATGGGCGGGATCAATGGGACGGGTATATGCAGCGCGAGAGAGGGCGGTAGTTGAACGGGAGGGATACATGAAACAGGAATGGAAATGACACACGCACGAAAAACCCGCGATTCCTACGTTAACGCACATCCATCGGAGCACAGGTACGGGTGGGGGCCAGGCCTTTGACGCCGGTATGTTGTGAGCTGGGCATCTGAGAGTCAGCGGCGGATTTACAAAAACGAAGATATGAGCATTAATTTCAAATTTAGATGAGAGGACGCGATGTGCGCACCGGAACATCAAGCAAGTATTAGCGCGGAGAGCCTGAGGCGAGAGGTAGACACGGCAGAGGGAAGGCTGATGCTTGGTGTTGAGCAGGGTAGGTAAGTGCAGAGATCAAGCGTGGGAGTGAGACGCCAGAGATTGGGACGACACCGACGTTTGATTGAAAGTGGGGTGCGGGACGAGAACATCAGGCAAGATGTAGTACCAGTGAAGCGGGCATAGAGGGCATAGGGCAAGGTAGATTCGGAGCAAGCGGCGACATGGTGGTGGTGCGAGTCAGAGAGCAAACATGGCAGGATTGATCGCCGCGGTGCGGGCGGGGGCGGGCCGGAGCAGATGCAACCGGAGTTGAGCGGGCGGGAAAGGCTGAGTCACACATCGGCAGGTGTCGGAAAAGGTGAAGCCCTGCACCTTTGGCGCGAAAGGTGAAGAAAAGGTGCACCTTTTGCGCCAAAGGAATGCAACCGTTTCGGGTCAGCCGGCGGAGTTGTCATGGGGAAAGGTGTGTGGGAAAAGGAGGGTGCAGGCGCCACCCACCGAGACAGGCCGGGGAGGTGAGATGGAGGTGAGTCCGAGATCTCCGAGGAAGGCGGAAGTTGGGTTCCAAGGTGAGCGCGGTGGCTACGTCATCATATCGTAGTAATACCGGCGTGAAGCGTGGGAAAGTCGGAAGGGCGCAGGTTCATCGTAAGATGGCCCAAATTCTGTACCCTTGATCTCGGTCAGTTGGGCACAGAAAAATCTGAAGAAAATTGTAACATGGAGGTAAATGGTACAGAATTTAGTCTGCGGAAGAACGGCACTGATACGATAGGTTTGGACCACCTGGGATAGGCAAAGGTGATGAAAAACGCAATTTTCACCCTGTCAGCAAAGAGCGAACTGTATCTCGATGAATAAAGGGGGTACTGACCCAGATATTTCGGTGGGTGTGGTTGGGATGTATACCTACCATTTTCCCCCATGCGCCCCAGGTAGGGGCGAGGGAAACACATCGAAAATCGGATCACAAGCGCGAAAATGGCAAAACCTGTACATGACAACTTGTAAAAAAAATAACCCAGAAGGTGGAAAGCCAAATAAATAGACCTCATCGGAAAGGTGATGCATGTGGGTACCTCAGAAAATCAGGCAGGACCAAAGGTACATGCAGGTGCCAAAATCATATTTTAGGGGGGATGGGAGGAATACACACAACGGGGTCAAACGAAAAGCCACCAAAAGAGTCTAGGGTTACTCGCTAACCTTCCGGGTTAGCTCCCCTAATCCCTAACCTTCTTAAAATATACATGTTCTATTTTTACTCTCCTCTATCTTTGCTTTCTTCTATATTTATCACCTACTATCTTTATTCCCTTCTATTTTTGCACTACCTCTCTCTTTGGTATTTTCTATTTTGCTTTCTTCTATTTTTACTCCCTGCTATTTTTATTCTCTCCTATTTACACCTACCATGCCCCATTGACTCTCGCATCCTATAGATATACGCCTACCAGCCTTGCAAACATCCCATACACTTATACTTCCCTACATTTTACAAACTTGTCTATTTTTGGTATAAACTATTTATATAATCTACTCACCCACCACGTACACAGGTCCTGTGTCTGAGACACTACATACAACAATAACACATTCAAGTACAACATACATCCTACAATAAACAATCCAAAAAAATTGTTACAAGTCGCAATATATAAATAACTGTGACACGTAACACACCTAAGTCCGTTACTTGTCACACACCTAGGTCTGTAATATATAAAACACCACAAGAAGTCATATTTACTATACATCTTTTGAATTCTGCGACAAACATTGGTTGGGGCAACCATTTTATTGTTGCATCTCAAAAAAGATCACCTCGGGAGTGTTATAATGAGCATTCATGAAATGTTCACCACAGGCACAACAAGACATTGATAAAACGACAAAACATAAAAGGCGACACCAAGAACAACAACGGTGACCAGAGACAATAATGTTGAGTGTGATGACAACAAAGAATTAGAGATGATGACAATGACCAACTTGAAAGGCAAAGAGATGATGGTGACAACAACCAAGACACCTATAATACATAAAAGTAGACCAGCGATGATGATAACAAAGAAGTGAGATGGCGACGAAGACATGGAAAGGCGGCAGCGACGACGAAGCAAAGAGTTAGCGACGGGAATGTCCAGGGTAAATAGAAACATGGTGGACAGTGACCGAAAGACTATGACCACAAATAA
>JARJLF010002177.1:0-47690 GCA_029378395.1 Mycena leptocephala
ACGCGTACCCTAGTGCGTACCCCGCGCGTTTGACCCAGGGTGACGTTGGTTCCTCCTCGGTTTGTTGACGTTCCGCTTCCAATTGAGATTGTTCCGCTGCAAGCTCAGGTGTGGCTTCCCCTTCAGCGTCGGTATCCGCGATCGGTGGAGTCTCCGCGCGCTCAGGTCGCCTTTGGAACCGCGCCTGCAAGACACCTATCACGACGCCCTCGAGAACGATCGCGACGGGTTGTAGCGCGAAGAACATCAACGCGCCCGCGCCAGCGGCGGGTGTGCGGAGCACCGCAGCCTCGGCGGCCGCGTGGAGCAGTCCCGAGAGGAGGAATATGCCGAAAAGCTGGAGGAAGCGCGCGGTGGCAGAGCCCGGCGTGAGGTTGAGCACTCTGGAGAGGCGGCGCGCGTGGGTTGTGAGGGGCTGTTTAAATGAGTTTGGGGTAGTATTAGAGGAGGACTGGGCTCACACGGCGCAGCATTTGGTGCCATCCGCGTCTGTGAAGGGTGTCAGTCGGATGAAATAAACGGTTTCATATCGCACATAAGGAGAGTTGAAACTTAACGTACCCCCAGAAGGACCACGCTCCACGCATCGCCAACACCGCCGAAAAATGCGGGCCACTCATTTGGGCCGGTCAGATGGACGGCGACGCAGATGATCCCGAGGAGGTAGTGCTGTAGCGCCATCCCCGCGTATCCCAGCGTACCCCACACGACCACAGCTCCGACGCGCCGCCAAAAAACAGCGTCGCGATCCCCGTGTCCGCCGGGCGCAAATGCCGGGCTGGCGCGCACGGCGAGGCTCGCAAGATCGTACACGAGGTAGATGGCAACAACTTTAAGCAGCTGGCGGAAGATGAAGGTGCGGCGCGGCATCGCGGGGTCGGGGTGCGTCGGAATTGCCGAACGTGGTTCATGCGCCCAGTTCACGCCCCGGGGGCTCGTGAAGAGATCCAATGCCCAAATAAGGCGCCGCCACGGAGACGTGTTTTGGATGCTGGGAACTTGGCCTCCGTTTGGGCTGTCGTCTGGGAGGCATACCGATGACGGAACACGATGCAGCTCGCGTTGGACGTCGGTGAGGAGGATGTAATCCGACGCGAAGAGGAAGTACACAAGCCACAGAAGGCGGAGGCCATAATCTGCGCTAGGGTCCCCCGAAGTTGTGTGAAAGACCACGAAGTATGTTAGCAGGAGTATGGGCACGAAGCAAAGGCGTCGATAGGGCGATGGCCGTGGAACTAGTGCAGCAATTATAAGGACGAAGTACAATGGCGTGAAAGCCTCAGAAAAGAGGGAAGTTCGCGCCATATTTTGAGTCGAGGCAGCGGTGAGATCCAGCTAGGGAAACGAGGTGGGGAACAGACGGCATGAGAGGTGACACGATGAGCTATATAACCACTGCCAAGTTGCCATCGCGCTGCGCTTGCTGCGCGTTCGTGGTGTTCAAAGCAAAAGGAACAATTCTATATCAGTTTGGAATGAAACTGCCTTGTATATCCGCTCTGACTTGGGCCCCATTTGGCGGGTCGCAGATTCAACTGTGCTGAATTGAATTCAAGACGTGTTTGGTCCTCATATGCAGTTTGGTAGGTAAGAAACAGCCGGGGCCCCGCCGGGCCGCACTACATACACGCATCAACTGCCAGTGATGCATGTATGTTACCGACGGTGACAGTAACCGACCACTTGAGCACCCGTCTGCACCTCCAACAATCAAGTACTAAAAAATAAGATACCGGTTGGATACACAAAATGCACACAGAACCTCCAAAATCAGGCAGGAAGAAAACAATATCATTCGAAAGTGTTACAGAGATACTCCGCCGGTCTAAAGACTGGGAATGTCGCATATACCGTACATGTATTTTGCTAGCCGCTGTTTAAGGTCGAAATTCCGGCACTGGACCAAGCCGCGCAGAAATTCATCTGTGGAAGTCCATCTGCGAGGCAAGTCCGGCACAAGACAATATATGTCTTTCAGGAAGTCGTACCGAAGCGCTGTGCAGCTCATGGTAGCATGGCTCTCGCCAAGCTCTCGCTGTCAATTGCAAGACGGGCAGAAACGGCATAGCCGCGAATCCGTACTTTGTAACACTCTTTCCAACGAGAATCTCAATGCCCAGGGTATGCGATGAGAGTAACAGGCGCGTCGGCGCCTTTCGATGAGCCGGTACCGGCACACGAAAGTATTGGCGAAGTTTCATCGCCGTTGCGACAAATTCCCCATCCTCGTTTCGTTTGGAACTTTGGATGTATGGGCGTCACTAGAGGCCTCAGGAGGAGAAGCCATCCCTTTTCAACTCCCCTGTCTGTGTTACTATTTTGGCGAAGGACCCGCAAGGTACGATGACCTTCCCAGCAGTGTGCGCAAACCTCTGACTACTTTTACTACCAGCTTCACTTCAGTGTACGCTGAAGGCTTGAAGCTTGAAGGAACACCTCCTCCTGAACGCCATGTCCATTATTGTAATGCACGATCGATATTCGATCCCTCCTGGGTATAATACCATCAACCATACATTGTCAAGTGGGTCCCCATTCTTTCTACCTCCCCCGATGCGTTTTACCAAAGCCTCACGCTCCTTGCAGTTATCGCGGCGGGTTTGAACGTTGGGGCTGATGTTGGGCTCACTCCCAGAGTGCGTTTCGGTCTCGAGGCGAATATGAGGCCCGAGAACCTTACAATAGGCGCCCGCAGCCCCGAAATCGCCGGAGGGTTGAATGCGAGGCCCCAGGGCCTTCCAACGGGTATCCGTAGCCCCGGACCCCAGACGAACGCTAAGCGCCTTGCAATCGGTCTCCCGCCCCTTCCCCCACGCCGTGGCATGTCTGCCTCTGTCCGGGACTAGCTCTGTACTCATGAAGTTCTATAGCCACCCCTCGCTTTACTGGTCCTCGTTCAGTGAAGTCCCCAGTTCTGTTCGTGTTACTTCCTCCCCCCATTGTTTTCTAACGTACAGTTCGCTGGGCTCAGCCATAGCTGCAACATCCTCATTAAAGACGCGTCCACCCTTAAAACTCTCGGATATATGGCTCCCATCGTGAATACCTTCGGAGAATACGGCATCATCCAGAACTCTCAGGCCGGTGCGATGACGATCACCTTCTCCACCACATCCTCTTCACCACTGGGCTCTCATGAAAGTCAGTAACGACCCGAGCGACGCAAGCGCAGGATTCCCTTATATCGGCGCTGGTGAGTTAAATAATCTCCGAACAGTCGTAAATGTTGCTCACTGATGCCCAGCTTTGAACTCGAATAACCGTAATGATAATTTGAACTACAAGTGAGTGCTTGCATTGGCCCGACGTCTAATGACTTACTGGCGACTCGAAAGCTTCATCTGGCTTGCAGCGACACAGCAGGCGTCTACAGGTCCGCAGCCGGAGACTGGCCTAGACTCGCTCAACACTGTAGGGCCCCTAATAGCGGGCTACCGTGAAACGTACCTTTATTACGAAACTGCGATTTGGTCTTGGGATTCCGTGTCGGGAGCGTTAACCCTCAGTTGGACCAACGCCGACGGGTCCGTCGTGACACCGCCGTTTTCGTATTCCTATAGTGGTAGGTGTTTTTGTGAAGTTTTGGATTTTGCTAAACGTCGAAACAGCTAATCCGAGCTCCCAATTCATCATCCTGAGCTCTAACATTAACACCCAAGAATTTTACCAGACCGTCGTGCGTACAGCACCACCCCATTATTTGAATCACTGCGCTCACGCACATATTTACAGACGCTCACCTGTGTTTAACCTGGTTGAGGAACCACACACCATTCACTTCAAATCATGCATGCGCCTTAAACGTGTGGCGAGATACCAGTCGGAAGGAGAGGCTTGGGAGCGCTCAAATTTGGGAGATGGGTAAGCCCGAGAGGGATCGGGGCGTCTCATAGAGGCTTCAACCGAATATACCATACCTATTAGATTGGTGCTGAATTATGGTCATTATATCTGCACCGAGTTACAAATACAAGAAACCTCCGCGTACGAGTCGTATAGCACCAATGGCCCGCCGTTAAACGACAGGTGCGCGCTATCCGGACCCTGAAGACCGATAAAGGTTATGGGTCCATCGCAAAAGTCGAACCCATTTGCACCCCTGCGCAAACACGCCAGGCCGTACCCGCCTGGTAGGTTCAACGTGAACATCCCTAGATATGTTATGAGTACTATATGCTATACAAGTAGAGGTAGATATGCTCCGATACATAAGAAAAATACAGCCCTATGCAGAAAACCCGTGTGTGCGTGGAGATGAAAAGAAGATAGAACCAGTGAAATATAATGATAGACGGATAACTCGCCCGCCGGACCCTCATACTACCTCGTCGACCTTGGACCGGTTTATGCAGAAGCCCTGAATAAACGGCGGGGTGAGTAGGTGGAAAGTTCCGCGCAAGAAGAGATGATGAAGAAGACGGAGGAGGAGGAGGAGGAGAGGAGGAGACATACCGGCGTGACCCACTCCTTGCAGCCGCAGCACATGCCAGCCCAGTCGTAGTTGCCCAGCTTCGCGCCGCACTTCTTGTTCGGGCACGCGATCTTGCCCGCGATCTGCCCCGACTCGAGAAAGGGCTCCATCCACTTCATCTGTGAGCAAAAAAACACGCGTCAGTCAATCAATCGCGGAGAACAGAGGGAAATACGGAACGCACCGGCTCGACAAAGTAGCCTGAGCACTTCGGATTAGCGAGGATCGGCGGGCTCACGGGGTGCGCCTTCGGCGACCCTAGCGGCGTGAGCGGCGACATCATCATCGACGAGCGGAGCTTCGGATTCGCAAAGAGCTGCGCCGCGATGTCGTCCGTGCTCGAGAAGTGCGTTGCGCTGGCGTCGGGCGTAGGCTCAGGCGGAGACATGTCTGCAGGCGAGGCGAGCACGGCGTCGGACAGGCGGCGCCCAAGGCGCGCCGCGGCCTCGAATGCGTGCGTGCTTGGCAGCGGCTCCTGTTGTGCTTGTGCTTGCCCGTCTGCCGGGGCGGGGGGCGAAGGGGCAGCTCCATCCTCCGGCCCGCTATCGTCCTCCGTCTCGAGCGCCGACATGGAGAGCGAGGACATGGTCAAGTCCGCGACGCCGCTGATGAGTGGACGCATGCGCGGGCGACGCGGAGGGTCGGACGACGTGCGGCGCATACGGCCCTCAGCCGACTCGGCTTCTGCAGGTGCAGGCTCGTTTTCGGGTCCGTCGTCGGTGTCAAGGGCGGACATCGAGAGCGTCTCTGCGAGGCCCGAGGGCCGGCGTGGGCGCGAGCTGCTAGTACCCATCGAGGCGAGGTGGGGGCGCGACGCCATGCTCATCGAGGGGTGACGAGAGGCGGCCGGCGTTGCGGCTGCGGGTGTGGGGGCACCCAGCTGCCCGTGGTCCAGCATGTGCTCTCGGGTCGCAAGTTCTTGTCTAAGACGAACCCCAGTAAATTGACAGGCGACTGATAGAGGGACGTGATCCTCTCACCTGCACATTTTGCACCGAATGCGTCGTCTGGGACCCCCGGGCGTTGCGGGCGCAGAGTCGGTGGGGGTGCGCGGATATTTGGCGAACATCTCGGTCTCCGGCAGGCTTCCATCTCCGTCTGGGTGCCGCGATTAGCGTGTATTTTGAAACTGCGTCTGTAAACACATACTCATGACCTCCTCTACCGCCCTCTCCATGTAAAACATACGCGTCGTTTTGTCCCGCCGGGAAATTTTGAATGCAGCCTTATGGAATATTTCAAGCTGCAGCAAAAATCCGGGATTCGGGCTAGACTTCGTCAGGCCCGAATAGGTTACAGAGGGACAAACCTACTCAATGTTCGGTCGTGCCTGACGTATGAGATCGAGAGCCGATTGAGTGTCGATATCTTTCGTGTACATGAGATACGCCGCGACGATGGTGACACTCCGACCTGCGCTCGTCAGACAGAATTTGGCCAACTATCAAGAATAAAACGCACTCATTCCAGCCTGGCAATGGACCAACACTCCCCGGCCCTTGTCGAGCTCCGCCTGGATGAATGTGATGGCGGGGATGAAGTGCACAAGAACGTCCGTTTCTTCCGTGTCATCCAGGAGAATCTGGTGGCGGACGAAGGTCTGCGGCGCCGTCAGCGCCGTCCGCGGGCAATAATAATCGCTGTACTTCGTTGATAGTCACCCTGCCGCGCATTGCGGACAGGATGCTAAAAATGTTGTTTGTCTTGAGGGCCGCGGTGTCTTTTGCACTAGGGAGGTCTCCCACCCATAGTCCGGGGATTATTTCGTCCATTGAATGTATCATATACGTGTCAGAAAGAGAGAGCGAGTCCGGGACCGTTTCAAGCGGTGAATCGAGTTAAACGACGAGTTTTGGTCACCGTAGCGCAGATCGTTACCGGTAACTACAAGAACTGCATATAGTATACGCAGAACTAGCCTGGCGGCGACGAGGGCGTCGTGGTAGCGGAAAGCAAAAGGAGAAGGTAAAAGGCGGAGCAACGATCATCATCTTACTTTTATTCTGAGACCCGCCCGGTAATTTTTTTTTTGGTTGACGTAGATTATGAATTCACGGCTGAGTATGATATGATACCTAGGCGCCCTGGCTCTTACAGGAATATGATGTTATGAGGAAAATGTGGTGGCCACCGTGGAGCTCGGTAAGCGGAGTCGATGTGTGTCTTCGAGTTGTACAAACAGAACTGCAGCGAAATTTAGGACAGTGGGATTAGAGAGGTTCCGACTCGAACTTGCGATATGACAGGCGAAATCGAAGCAAGGAAGGGCTATAGGGAAGATAAAACTGCCAACTCTCAGGGACAGCGGCCGCTAAATGCCTGGTCTCTACCTTCTCGCGCTTTTCGCAGCATGGCTCATCGCCCGCGGCCTAGAAAAATACCTCTCCTTCCGTTCTGCGTCTCGCGCTTTCGGGTGAGCCAATTCGCAGGAAAATAACGTCTTACGCATCGTTCTCCTCCAGCGCTGCGTGTCCTCGCGCCGGTATCATCTGGCTGCATCCCTTCCGCACCCTTTCTCTTGTACTGGGACAATGGTTTCCCTTCAAAGGGCAGTTCGGCTATTATTTCGCGAGATTCTCGTGTCTGTAACTTGTCGTGAACTTCTGCGCTGTACTGATGCTATTCAAGTCTATTCACAGCACGGAAGCACTTGCATCAGTTCTGTAACCCTTTCTGGTTCAATTCCAACGCTATGGCTAGCGGACGCACAGACGATCAAGACCATTGTATTTGAACCGGCCAATTTCCCGAAAGATATAGTAGCGGTGAGGGCGAACCTTTTCTGCGGGTGTAAATTCATTCATGGGATTCATGAACGACAGTATGAGACGCTTGACATCTATGGAAAAAACATGGTGAGCACGGAAGGCGCAGACTGGAAACGACACCGAAAGGTCGCGAATCCCGCCTTCAATGAGGTGTTTATGGTCTTGCCTCAGTATATTTTCCGCTGAAATTATATATTAGGCCAGTAACGCGTTTGTCTGGATGGAGACCGTGCGCGTCGTCAACGAATGGTTTGCAGACATGGACACGAAAACCAAAACGGACTCCTCCATCACAATCGACGTTGTTGAAGATTTGGTCCAGGTAGCACCTTCCCATATCTATCATAAAAAAAATTAACTGGCCAACAAGGTCACCCTCCTGGTCGTCGCATCCGCCGGTTTCGGCCGCCGAGCGTCCTGGCAAGAAAATTCCTCCACCACGCCCCCGCCTGGGCACAAACGCGCGTTCCGCGCAGCCGTGAGCACCGCGCTCGCGCACCTCTTCTTCAAAGCCCTCGTTCCAAAATGGATCCAAGCACTGTCTACACGGGTGCGATTTCCGTTCCTCGGCCCAGTCCTCACGGAAACGCGGGAGTCGTTCGAAGCACTCCGGTTGCACATGGTCGAGCTCGTTTCGCTGTCGCGCGCATGGGTTGTGGGGGGAAAGACGTCGAAAATGGATGCAGGTCTCTTGCGGAACTTGGTCGAGGCCAATATGACGCAGGACGATGATGTTCATCATAAGAAACTCACGGACGATGAGTTACTGTCAAATATTTTTGTGGGTCGTCCATTTTCTTGCATTGTTCAATTCGAGTTCAATGAAATTCCCAGACTTTTCTTCTGGCCGGGCATGGTCAGTTCGATTTGAATACATTCACAATGTGTTGAATCTAATTTTGTCCAGAAACGTCCGCACATTCGCTCAGTTTTGCCATAGCACTACTTGCGCTCCACCCCGAGGTCCAACAAAAAATATACGAAGAAACGCTGACCATATGGCCCGATGGTTGTCCTACAACCGCCTCTCCTTCGGTAATTACCTTTTATTCAACTTCCACTCATTCATTGATTTCTTTCCCGCAGTCCTACAAAGAATACATGCCGAAACTGGTACGAACACCCTATCATAACATAGCCGATCGCCAACTGTTCCACAGCAATATACCTTGGCAACCTTCCAGGAAACCATCCGCCTCTTCACGCCCGTCGCGCGTCTCTGCAAAATCGCGCGCACCGACACTTCACTAACTGCGCACCGCTTCACGCCAGAGCTCGACGATGTCACTCCATTCTCTGTCCCAGTCCCCGCAGGGAGCATACTCATCATCGACGTCCTGGCGCTACATATGAATCGTGCGTTATCCCGTCCTACTTCCTCCCCATTTCGGCTTGATATCAAGCCCTGATCATAAGCGTTGTACTGGGGCCGGGACGTCGAGGACTTCAAGCCCGAGCGATTTGTGGATACGGAGACGTACCGCTGGCCGCGCGACGCATGTAAGCCCCGTTCTCTTTTCGCGGTGGCGTGCGCTCCTAATATATTCGTTAACCTACATAGTCTTCGGTTTCTCTGGGGGCCCGCGAAGCTGTATCGGCAAGCACTTCGCGGTCACTGAATCCTGCTGCGCTCTCGCGAGTCTGGTGCGCCGATACGAGATCTCAGTACCAGACCATCTTGCGGGCAAGTCGCTTGCGGAGCAGAAGCGGGTTCTGTTAAAGTGGAAGCCTGGGGTGACGATCACACCGACGGATTGTGTGGTCCGACAGACGCAGGGATGTCGCGTAAGGTAGTGGCGGCAACATGTACATATGTTGTTTATTCTCCTTCGCGTCAGTCATCACTTGCCCCTATTCCGCGTTATTTGGTGCAGCTTGGCTCGTCGCGTATTAATAAGCACCTACAGATCACTGATCTGTGGCTGTGTTGGATATGAACTTGTTTGAGGCTTCCAGTCCATTTTCTTTCGCCCGATTATTATGATCCTCCAAGGATCGCTGTCATCTTTATCTGGACGCGTACTGCTCGTGCCGCCGTCGGAATCCGACGACCCTTTCGTCGCTGCTCTGCGCTGCCATCCAGAAACCAGACGCTACATCCCTTTCTTCCCTGAGCATTGTGCTCCTGACGAGGCCCGGGACCGCAGGATTTCTCGGGAGGCTAGTAAAGAAATTGTTGATTTCAGCATATACGCCGTTACTTCAGAGTCAGCGCCGAAGTATATCGGTGCGACGATGATATTCAATATCGATGAAACTTTCAAGTCGTGCGAGGCGGGCGTCAGCATCTCGCCAGATTCATTCCGCGGGGGTTTCGCTACGGATGCGCTGCATACCGTTCTGACATACGCTTTCGAGGAACGCAGGCTGCACCGTGTGGTATTTCAGACTGCGACCAATAATATTCGGATGCGTGGCTGGTTGGAACGGTATGGGGCGACATTGGAAGGGATCCTCAGAGATGGCTGGTCCGACGGTGCTGGTGGATACACGGATGTTTGTTTGTATAGCATCCTGGAGCAGGAATGGACGCAGACCGTCAAGACGAAGATGGAAGAACGGATAAACCGCACCACGAGTTAGCGGCTGGGTTTGGGTACTGGACTCTGTCCTTCGAGTCTTGCAGCATAGTTTGCAGGGTATCAAGTCGTACGAGGTCGGTTTTTTCGAACGCAATTGTGATCCAGTGGCGGTGGACTGTTTGGCTGGCTGGATAAGACGGGAGTCACTGACGCATGAACAGAGAAAACGAAATTTCGGATTTAAAGAGGTATGCTTGGAGACCGTCGAGGCAAAACTGGAAGTGCGACTCACCATGGATGTTGTATTTTGTGGTCCACTTCCCTGTCCGCAATCTGCCATTATTGTGGGAGTCGACTTCAACTGAGGCAAAGAATAATACAAACGGGTGCATATCTTAAATAAATGTTGCCGCACAGATTCAAACAGATGCCCGAGAGGCGTGGTTCAATAACGAACCCCCGGCGCTGACTTGTTAAATAAATCATTCTTCCTCCAAATTAAAGTATTCCTTCATCAACTTAGACTCTTCCTCCGAGATTTCCTCAATGCAAGTCGATTGTTCCGAATCGTCGAAGATATTCAATGCCACGAACCAGCTGAAGTCGAGGGGAATTGGATGGTTCTCGAACATATTTTCTGAGTGGGTGGCGTAATTAGCTCCAGCACTGAAGTCAACTCCACTGCTAGCGGAGGAATATGTTCCGGAACTGGAAGACGATTCAAGCTCAACAGTGCCCGGCAAAATAGGCTTGGCCGCATCGGTACAGCCAACGGCGAATTGCCGCTGCGGCTCAACGCGATGGTAAGATTCAGATGAGGGTTGAATATCTGTGACCTTGGGGGAAAAAATCACGGTTAGTTGAACGTAAATGTTCCTGCGAATATTAATCACATACCTGAAATCTGTTCCTACTCCGCGAGCTGGAAATGCTGTTGGTCTTCATCTCGCATGGCAATCTGTTGCGGCTACCCTTTCTCATGGTCCCGTTTGAACCGCGTTCGAATGCAGCAAATTTGGCTTCTTTAAGTTCTTGGGCCTCCACCGCAAATGGCCGTTTTTCGGCAGGGGTCATTGCCTGCCATTTCTCTGCTATGATCTTCGAGAGCTCGCTCTGTGATTTCGTAGCGTTCTTGAACAGCCCTTCCTTCAAGGCCCAAGAGCGGTAACACATAAATTGGTTCGCAGTACGACGGGGAGTTTGGCTTGTGGAGGCAATCGAAGGAGAAGCGGTGGAGAACGGTGGATTGACACCCACTGGTTCAAACATAGATCCAATGCGCTGCTTGCCACCTGGGTTTTATTTTTCAGCATATATATGCGGGCCTGGTGTTGAGCTAACCTTTGAACTTTTTTTTTGGAGAGGTTCGTTCAGCGGGCATGGCGCGAATTAAATGGGTTCGATTCAGAGTGCGTGGAGCAGAAGTAGATATATAAACAACCACGCGAGTCATTTAGCGTGGCAACTCAAGTGGCTTTTTAAGAAACGCTTGACGGACCCGAGTCAAGATAGCGTTCGAGCCTCGAGGCAACTTGATGGAAAAGTTGAAGATTTACTTTTAATAATTCCAGAAAAGTGGAAGAACAGATAAACTCCGTGTTTTTACAAAGAAAAATAGATGTCCGTGACTTTTTCTGTAATTGTGCGTGCCATGCACAGTAAGTTAAGTATCGAGGCAGATCGCACCTGGCATGCGGCGGCGAGATGCCAGTGAAAGGACTCCGAATTCTAGAAAGGTAGGAAGGGAAAATGTGCGATGAAGCGGGGAATTCAATCTACCCGCTGGTCTGGTGACCCCGGTTATGTTTGAAACCGAGACTCGAATGTGCTGTCCTGAGGACAGTCCTGCCAGTGTGTACCGCACGAATTCGTTTTCAACACCAGGATTTGATTTGTACTCCCCAAACGTAGCGGATGGTGGAGATTACAGAACAGCTGACTTATATAATGAGAATTTTGAGCAGGCGTCGCAGATTAGTCCCTTCATCAGATAAGACAGCCAAATGAAGTTGAACCAGAGGTTGAACTTCGGAGGCTGTGCGCCGGCCCGATTCTGCCGAATGGAAGCAAATACAGGTGCAAACAAACCGGCGCTTGTTCAAGTTCGTGCAAGTTTTTCCGAAGTCCGCCCCTACCAGATGTCAATGGTCGAGTTCACTGAACCTCAATTCACAATGAAGCTCGTTCCTTTGCCCTGTTCAACTTGTCTGAGTGGGGACCAGTGTTGGACCAGTGTCGAACTTGAAGCTTCGGCAAAAACCGGACGAAGGAAATATTCTCAGATGGCGATTGGCACCCACAAGCACCCACACTGGGGACGCACGCCCGAGGCGGTCAAGATCAATTCCTCATTCATTGACATCTGTCTCTCCGCAGCCTTCGAGGACATCGCCTAAAAACAACTCAAAGCCCCGAAACACGCTCGGAATAAATAAGCAAGAAGAGCTTTGAGTACACTGAGCCTGATAATATGACAAGTCGTGGGTGGCCAATAAATATTAATATCCATCGACCAAGCAGCTTGGCCCATTCTTTTTCAGACGAGTACTTCTGGAATGAACCGATCGCTCTGTAGCCTTTGTACTTGCCCGCAACTTCTTTTGGCTGTGGGACAAGAACTGCTTGGACGGCTCACGTATTCTTTTCACCCAGTGCTACTACGGTTCAGTTTAAACGAATGCTGGTCAAGAAGCAACGTCTCTCAACGGCAGCAATGGTAATGACATGATTTTGAAGCGCCGGACATTGCCAAACTCGCGTCGATTTGCGTTCCCAGAAAGAACATTTAACAGATGCATAATTGATTTAGATTTAGCGCCAATGAACAACAGCTACTATCGTACGATCTCCTTCAAAGTCATGACGATGATAACATGGACGGCAGCATCTTCGCGGAGTGCGATTCGGGACGAGGACTCTTCAGCACTTGCATTCGCCGGCCGCGCACTGGCAGCTGGATCAGTAGGTCAGTTCGCCTTGATCAGCTGTGTGTAGATCTGACTGAGTACGCACGAAGCGCCACAGTTGCAGTTGGAATTCCCGCAGTTGCAGGCCTGGTTGACAGGAGCTTTGGTGGTCTGTAGGTGAGCAGGTCAGTATGGCGACGTAGGGAGGAAGGAGGTCACGGACAGTGAACATTGTGGATCGGTGAGTAGGGTGTGTGGTTTGGAGCGTTGGTTGTGGTGGGTGCTGAAGCAATACTCAGGCTGCGACCCCTTTAATAGGCCCCAAGTGTATTTGCACCTGTTGACCAAAAAAATCGCCTCCATATTATTGCCAATAATCTTGGCGCGCGCAGTGACGTATTCTTGGTCACTGGGGTGAGGTAGATCCGACTTGGGCAAGCACAACTCCAGACTCGGCGTCGAACCTGGCTCGAACCTACCGGGTTGAACTCGATTACTTTGGAATCCTCTCATTTTAGCAGCTCTTGTGCTCCTTTGACTACCTTCTGCGGTCCATGCGAGACGACTGAGCATCCTTAACCGACAACTTGGCCTAGCTCGCTTATCGTCGGAATATCCGTCGTCGGGTCTTGTCGTTTGCTAAAAACAGAACCTCGTCTGAATCGTGAGCCCTTTTAGCCAACAATATGTGGCTACCTCCAATTTACACCGCATGTGCTGCCTGGTCATTGGGTAAATTTCGGGCCAGCGCCATACACCAATCTTAGTTCCAAGCGCTAACTTGCTCAGTG
The DNA here is from genome assembly GCA_029378395.1 of Mycena leptocephala. Taxonomy (NCBI): domain Eukaryota; kingdom Fungi; phylum Basidiomycota; class Agaricomycetes; order Agaricales; family Mycenaceae; genus Mycena; species Mycena leptocephala. The sequence goes on from JARJLF010002177.1 coordinate 13,459, forward strand.
GATGGTAGTATACCGCGGACCAAGTGCGGTGCTCCGTCCGCGTGGTTTGTGTGGTGCTCCCCTGTGCCAATCAAGCTTTAATTGAGGCTCATTTGCCGCATGCACTCTCGTCTATTACCCGAAGCTCTTGCGAAGCCGCGCGGAGCTGTAGGATCATGTAGTATCCGAACGAGGACGCACACTGTGCTTGGGCCTAGGCATCGTGAGACGGGAGTAGAACAGGCAAATCCACCTCGTCTCCGCACTGTCGTGAGACGTCCTACAGAATTATCTGTAAGACAGGACGGCTGATAGGACGGCAGTCGCGGCCAACGGAACGGTGTCGGTTCCCGGATAACTTGGTTCGTTACACTGGAAATATGTGCGGTTAGCTAACCTGGTGTCATAATTTTCGGTGACGTTAAGATTTGCCCGTGGTTTAGTCAGACTAAACTCCCTTCAACTATAAGTACTTTCGCAAGCAGCATGCAAGTTTGATGAAGAATAACACTGAAGAGCAAAATTTCGCCAAACTTGCGGTCGATAAACCTTTTGTCTATGTTGCGTATCAGCCGTGAATGGTCCAGATCACAAACCCTTGTAGAAAAACACGAGAGAGGTTCACAGATTGGCAGCGCATATTCATCGAAATACACGAATTCCCTTGCCATCGACATACTGATGCACCGTCGTAAGTCTGGTGCGACGGTACGAGATTTCTATGCCGGAACATCTTGCGGCGAAACCATTCGAGCCGCAGAAGAGGCTCTTGTTGAAGTGTAAGCCTGTCAGCAGGCTCCGTCTGGGAACTGTTTCTTGATTTAATTAAATGTATTGCGACGCACAAGTATCTTTACCCGAGGTTTAATAAATGTTAGAAGGAATCACTGGACCTTTTGTAGAAGGAACTCTGAGGCAAATCCATCTAGTCTCCGTACTGTCGTGAGAATTCTCTGTGAGATGGGACGGCAGTCTGTCGGTTCCTAGATAACTTGGTTCGTTACACTGGAAATGTGCAAAATGTATGGGGGCGCACTGCATGAATCCAAGGAATTAGTTATAGAGGCTTGGTTGAGCGTGAGCCGACGACTTCAATTCCATTTCTGATAGCAACCTGTGGAGTTGGGACGACATCGTAGGGGTCATCTCTCCTTGTCGAACGCCTCCATGATCATCTACGCTCGCACTCAGCATGCGCATACGCAATAATCCGGAGCCCATTGGCACATACCGCAAACCGCCCCCGCCACACCAGCGGCGCCCTCTCATCCCTCGCAATTGTCACCGCCGCTTCCTTAAACGCCGCCAACCATTCAGGCCGCGAACACGTCCCCCATGTCCCCCACGCCATCTCATCCCTGCACTCCCCCACCGCTGCCCACATCGTCTCCCACACCCCGCGCAGGCCCGGTTCCTCCAGCGCGCGCAGCAGCCCCGCGCCATGGTGGAAGAGCAGCGACATCCCGCCCGGCTCGCCGAGGCTGTGGTCCGCCTCGAGACGGCCGACGAGGGCCCAGAGACGGACCATCGCCTCATGCTGGCGCACGTACTCTGCGAGGTCCGCTAGGTTTTCGACGTACTCCGGATCGAGCTCCAGCCCGGATGCTGGTACGTCCTTGTATCCCGGGGGCGTCGGGAACGCTCTGCGCAAGCGAGGGCATCAGGATACATACATAATGATCTGAATGAATTCGCAGCGCGTACCCGGCCAATTGGCGCAACGTCGGGAACACGATGCCGTTCCCAAACGCACCGGGGCCGTTGGCGTCGTCGCGCCGGAGTCCCTCTTCTTTCAAGAGTTTAAACAGCGCCGCGACCAGCGCGACGTGCTCCCCCGACCCAACCTCGTGCACTGCGTACAGCAGGTGCGCGCAGGCGTAGTAGTATAGCAGCGGCTGATGCTGGGGCTCGTTGAAGAGCGCGAAGAGCGTCGCGGCGGTGGTGTCGGGGGAGAGCTTGTAGATGACTAGGTTGACGACGAAGGCACGGATTGCGGCGTTCCAGACATCTTGTTCCTCGCCGGATGCGTTCGGTCCCTCAGTGTAGGGTGGTGGGAGGCGGGGTTCGGGGTCGGCCATGGAGGAAGAGGAGAAGAGAGTTGCAGATCATCCAAATGGGGTAGGCGAATTAGCACGCGGCAAAAAATTCGACGCTGATAATTTCACAGCACTGCTTGAGCCAGCAATAATTATATCAGGCGCGGACTGCCGGTTATGCTACGGAACAAAATTCCACCAGAAAGATGATAGCTGGGGAATATTTACGAAGCATTCGGAGCGAGGAAAGGGCAGAAGCAAGCCGAAACTTGAAAATTAACGGCGCTTCAAAGAATGGAGTCTCAGGTCCCACATAATTTCCGGAGCCAGATTCAAGATGATGGGACTTAATTTTGAGAACGCAAGCGAGATGAAGATAGAGAGTAAGGACATGGATGCGAGAATGAGGCAAATATCTGGATTCCGGAGGCAGTGGATGACCAGAAGAGGATAAGAGCCAGAGGGACTCGAGGCAGAAAGAAAGGCCGAGAGAAGACATGAGGTTGACTAGGATGGTGAGGTTAGATGGTTAACGAACGCAACGCAGTTTGGGTGTAGGCAAAACGTGAAATTAATTAGTCGAAAATAATGAACGGAAGTAAGTTACAGGTATCGTTGCAAGGTCATCAAAAGTCATTACAATACACAGAGCCCGACCCGCTCCCTACACCTCCGCGCACAGAGCGTTGTCGAAGTTACCCGTCGTCGACAGGCCGTGGGTCATCTAAGTAAGCAACAAGCCAATCAACTACCGTCCATCTGTGCGAGGCAAAGAGAAATACACGCACCACACCGCAGAACGTCGTCGCACCAGTGGTCGCATCGGGCCGTGTGATGATTACACGGAACTGGTTGAAAGCGGGGGTCTTGAAGACAGAGGGGATGTTCCGGAATGTAGCCATGTTCACGCCGACGGCCTGCTCCTCGAGGGTCTGGCCCACACACACCGGCGCGATGTTCACTTCCTGGAGCCCAGTCGTGCGCTATACCCAGCCCGTTAGCTGCCAGGATGAAGAAAGAAAGGTAGATGCGCACGTCAACGTTCTCGAACAGATGGGGGAACTTGTCACCGGTTGCCAGTGGGCCTTCCTGCGCGAGCTCGATGGCCTTACGGATGCTGGCGAGGGGGATCTCAACGAGCGCGCCCGTGCTATCCGTACATTCAACGGCGCGGCGGGGCGCGTTCGCAACCGGACCAACGCGCTGCAAATCCCGTCAACACAATAGAAAGCGCGGTGAATTGTGACAAGACTCACGCCCTTAGCAGCTGCAGCAGACGCAGCAGACACAGATGCAGATGCAGACTTCGACGCAGCCTTCGCCGCTTTTTCCGCACTGGCCTTGGCCTTGGCCTCCTTCGCAGCCGCCTTCGCCGCCGCTTTCTCCTCAGGAGTAGCGCTGGCCGCCGCAGCTTTCGCCTCCTCTGCTTTTTTTTTCGCAGCGGCAATCTTGGCGGCTTTTGCAGCTTTTGCTGCACCAGGGGTCCCAGGGAGGGGTGTCACGGCGACGGCAGCATCAGATGAAGCTCCGGCAGCATCACCTCCAGCAGTGGCAGCATCACCACCAGCGGCAGAACCACCCGCCGCCGTTGGGGAGCTTGGGGCAGAGGGAGTCGTGGGGGTGAGCCCCTTGCACTCGGCGTCAGGCTCGGAGCGCGCGAGGACACCGATGTACTCAAGGAAGCGGCGCGCGGCAGGTTTACGGACGGGGAGCGGGCAGACGACCTGTTAAGGGAAGACGATTAAATTAAATTCGACGAGAAGGGAATGGACGTACGGGCTTCTTTGCGACAGGGGCTTTGGTCACTGGTTTCTTCGCGACGGGGGCTTTGGTCACTGGTTTTTTCGCGACGGGGGCTTTGGCAATCTTGATAGTAAACATGAGAATTCAACTAGGGCATGGAAAATCGGAGCAACGACTAACGGGCTTCTTGGCAACCTGCAGTAATGCGAGTAAGGATTCAATAGAAAGGAATCGTGGATAGCACTTACCGGTTTGACGACGGGCTTACCCGCGGGTTTTACCACCTTCACATAACATGAGAGTCAGAATTCAAGCGCGCGAGGGAATAAGGAAGTTCCACGCACTGGTGTCTTGCCAATGGGTTTGACCTTCTTGGCAACAGGAACCTTCACCACGGGGGCCTTAGCCACCTGCATTCATAATGAGTGAGATTTGAACGTCAAAGATAAAATATGGAGCGGCACGGACGGGTTTCTTCGCGACGGGAGCCTTTGCGACGGGCTTCTTTGCGATGGGTTTCTTTGCGACCTGAAAGAGGGGTGAGCGAGGAGGTAGTTGAGAATTGCCGAGTGTACTCACAGGCTTCTTCGCAACGGGCTTCGCAGCAGGCTTCTTAGGCGCAGGCTTAGCCGTCTACAAGAAGGATGATGAGCCTCCAAAAAAAATCGTCCAGGGAAAGTAGAAATGGACTCACGGGCTTCTTCGCTGTGACCTTGGCGGCCTTGCGAATCTCGAGAGCCTAAAAACGAGGGAATTAATGGGTGTTAATTGCGTTCGGGTTGATAGACGTACATTCCCGTCGACGGGAGCCGACATGACGGCAAGCACCGAGAACAGAACGATTAACAGGGCGAGGAAGCGGCGGTTCATTGTGTATTAGAATTAAAAAATTAGATGTTGTGGCGATAGTCGTGTCTTGGAGTGAACGAAAAAATAAAGAAAAATGGACCGGCCCTGCAATAGAACGGATTAATGAATGAAACGAGGAACCAGACATAGAAGCCACAAAGAAAACGAACCTGCGGTGAAGAAAAAGTAAAAATGAAAGGCCGGGAGTGAAGAAGTGAAGTGAAGATATTGCACCAACGTCGGCCTCTTTTATATCGTCGCGGTGCCTCCAACTGAATTCTCTGGGCGTTCGTCGCGGTGCCTCCGAAAGAATTCTCTGGGCGTTTCAGGAGGCGACGCGCACGCTGCACTTTCAGGTTATTTCGACCGGCGCCAACAAGGCACCGAGTGATCAAACCGTTCGCTTCGTTGTGATATACCGCAATGGGGATTGACGCGCATGGCGCCGCGAAAAAATGGATCCTCGCTATCGGTGGTCGATCAGTGGCCCGATTTTTCCTCCACTGACAGTGGAGGAAATTCAAATCCAGAGGTGTACACTACCACTGATAATTCCAAGAGCAGGGCGCCACGAGGTGCGGAGAACAAAATGCGCAAATCGAGGGCCAGAGATTCGAGAACGACCCCGACGAAATATCGCTTAACCTCGCCGGCGCTCATGGAATACCGAAGACCAGTGTTGAGGAGTCAATGATCGTTTGACGCGGCACTGCATCTGAACTGAAACTGAAATTCTTTTGGTTGCCATACGTACCTGGCCACTCACCTAGTCGAACTTGTGAGCGGAGCCAAGTCAAACTTTAGCCTTTTAAAGCTTTTTGTACTATATCGTACACGCGGGAGGATGTACGCTGGCCCCCAAAAAGATCAAGAACTCGTTCAGCTGCGCTCATCCCAAAGTTCATACTCGCCCTTGTGCATGTCGGTGACATACGCATCCTCGATGGTGGCGCACAGCGCATCGAGGTCAGCCAACGCAGTGATCAAGGCGGAGAGCGAGGATAGGTTGTCTGTAAATTGCGCGCGTCGGTCGGTGATTCCCAACCGCGAGAATATGTACACGCACCATACATCTGGATGCGGACCTGTATGACATTCTCCGATGGGTGAGGTGCACTGGGGGCCGGTCAACTAAGATGTAACAAAGGAATGAATGGAGAAGTGCGACGTGACGTGACTACAAAAGAGAATCGCGGAGCGCCGTATAGACATCCAGAGGGTAAATACGACGGTTGGAGGTAAACGCTCGTGACGACAAAGGAGCGTTGAAAGGTTCCGCCACACATCATATCTAACGCATGCCGAAAACGAGACTTGCCTGTAACCACAGAATTCCACCTTTGGACTAGATTGACAGAGTAAGCGGCTGCGGGACACGATGCAGTATGTTTTACTTTTTCATCAGCATCCACCGTAGAGCATTGCCAATCGTATGCGTCTCATCATGCAACTGGTAGGTCGCGGCCGACAGGTCCGGGGCGGCGCCGTTCATCTGGGAAGTCGCGGTGAGACTCGCACCCTACATGGACCTGAGCTTGCGTACAATCGTGACCTTGGGTGGAAGGTCGGCCATCGCCTTGAATTGAGCGAAGAGTGGGAGCAATTTCAGAAAAATCAGAGGCTGTTGCCAAACAAACACAACATCCCGATTTGGAGTACGAGTTCTCTAATTTCCCCCCTTCACCTACATATTTGTTTTCGGTTTAGAAGAAGCCACGACTAGCTTATGCTTACCCCCAGGGTTCATTGTTGTGCTGGCTCAAGCGATATCAGGACACATGAATTGCGACAATGCACCGATTTCGAACTCCGCTTCACAAACAAGAAAGCCGACTCGGATATCTCTCTTTTTGTCCGACTCTCTTGGCATGAAGCACGCGCCCAGGGAACTATGCGCTTTTCATGGTTCTTTGCCGTCAATGGATCGGCCATCTGCCCTATTCAGATCTATAAAGCTGACTTGCTCAAGACTTGCTGCTCCCTGCACTGCACCTCCCAATTTTGGGCTTGCTTTCTGTATACCCACATTCCTCAAATCTTCATCACACGAATATAAGGCAGGCCCTTATAACCCCGGTGGATAACGAACATACGACTACTTAGCACAACTACCTCCCTCTCTTTCTACGCCACTGTAGCAATGTCTTCCTACTCCTCGTCCGCCGAGCGTCCCGCGCTTCCCCCACTTCGTACCCTCAACCTGCTTCCAACGTCCTGCCCACAGCACCAGGGAGGCTCACCATACGACTCTTACGAGGCTTCAGTTCGTGTACTCATGATATTTTCTGTCGACAAATTCTCATCTGTATTCAGTGCCCGCGTCTCCACGTCCCCCAACACTCCTGGCTGCCTTCACGCCGAGTGTCAACGTCCACTTCACGCACACCTTCACCTACCCCCTCCGACACGCCCTCAAACACGAGCAGCACCTCGAGTCCCACCTCACCCTCGAATAATCCAAAGCTCACGCTCATTCCTTCTTCTTTCGCGGACGCCGAGGCGGTCATCGTCATCTCGCCCCCGGGCGCGCCGGACGTCCCGGGCCAGGCCCTGCTGCTCACGGGCCCCGCGCTCAAGCGCCTCCGCCACGCGCAGCGCCGGCTCGCCCAGGGCACCCGCGTGCATCCGTACCGCTTTGGCGGACACCGCACGTTTCGCCGCGCGTCCATTGCATCCTCTGCATGAAACGAACGAATACGTATGACGCCCATGTTTGCATGTATCGAATACCGCCCGTACCACCACTTGTATCACATATCACGACGCGCATAAACCTTATGAAGTATTATAAAATAGTTTTAGTTAATTGGTCAATGATACGGAGCTCTTAGATCCCTTGGTAACTCAGTCACTCAGACGGATGTTCTTCCTACGTGTATGCCTGGGCAGCACGTCTAAAAAAAATGCTCGGATGGATGGTCCTAGATTTGGATTGACGGATGAAAATTTTGGGTAACAGATACACGACAAAGAGCTGTGACTGTGCCGGCTGCGGCATGCGGTGCTGGAGGTGCGGACGGGATGCTCACAAATTGCAGGATTGCGCCGAGCGAGCTTCCAAAAAAAACCAGCAGATTGCACCGAGAAAATTAAACTAAGAAACGCGGTCACGTGTGGTCGCGTTCAAAGCGAAACCTCACCAGGCGAAACTCCAGAGTAGGCTCAAGTTAAACCATTGAAATAATGGAGAATCCGACTTTGAGAATGCCGATACTAGTACTTATTTAATCATAAAATTAATGTACAACAAGTATAGTCATTTATCAATCCTAGAATCTTGCGGTGCGGGAATTAGGTGACGACTAGTTCAAAGCAATAAGTGCTCAAATTGTTTAACTTACTCATTAACAAAGGTGCCAACCATTGACCTCCTTTGTCAATTGAGCCGTCTCCCTTATCAGACTGAAACCAACTCGTTTGCTGTATTGCACAAGAAATCGACGGACTGCGGGAGCCTTCTCGGTCACGGTCTTCACAAAATTCATGATGTCATGACCCTCCTCCTCTTGAGGACAGTACCCCAAAATCCCGAAATCTTGTACAGTGGAGAGGGACTCGAGTAAATCTCGAAGCATGTTGTCAGACACCTAATATTTCATTTTGAGCAACTCTCTTCTTCCAAATCTTGATCGCACTCACAGGTCGGATTACCCACGCTTGTGATAAGACGAGGTTCTTCAGGGCTGGAAACAACACCTGTAATTCTCTGGGTTGTCTTTTGTCGACAGCATGAATAGGAATGCGGAGGTGACGGATGGGTGCAGTGCTTAGCCCTAGGGAGGCGATTGGGCTGCCGTGTCCGATGTATGAGATCTCGACATGCGATACTGGCTCGTGAGGAATAATCAGATCGGCCCATGACATTGGTCCATGGAACTTCTTTAAAGCAAGAAATTTAATGGGGGCCCCGTGTTCTATGAATGTGTATGAATGGGAGAGCATGATCTCCTCCAATTCCGTTTGGTCGCGGAGGAAGTCGAGAAGATCCTGGTCTGTGTATGTGGAGCAAGAAAAGGAGCGCAGTTTAAACGCTCCCAGTGCAGGTTTAAGAACCCACGAGCGGCTCCCGTCGATATCCAATTTGAGAGTGCGCAGGTTCAGGGTGACTCGCAACGCATCCCGAAAGGAAGGCAGAATAGATTCCAGGTGAGCTCCATGTTCACTGTGATTAATCTCCAATGACCTGACACGTTGCGCCAACCTGGGATTCGAGGAAACTGACTGGCAAGCCGCCTTCATATTTTTCGACGAAATATGCCCGTATATTCGGTCTAAAGCGTAGTCAGAAAGGTCCCTGTTCGTTCTAGCCATCGCAAGGAGGTCAGAGGTTTCGACAAGCGGTAGGATTTCCATGAGGACATCGAAAGGGATGGAGGTCATGGTGGTACAGCTTCAAGTATGATGATCAATTCCACTGTTCTGATCTGATCAATGTTCAGCCTTCTATTTTGAGTATTGTTCTCTCACGTACTTTGAAGTTCAACATCTTCAAAAACACGGTGTAGGTAGACGTAATGGAGATATATTGGAGTTCAAAGTTGCGGACAACGAGTCTGCCTCAGTTCTGTTACACCCGCCAGATCTACGCAATGGTGTGATCCAACACAACGGCTTTTCAAATTTAGGTAGCGTGAGTGTTGGGGATACTGCCTTATCTGAACAGTGGAAAGGGTGGTATTTGATCAGCTTTCCCGTTCATACAGAAAAAAAAATGAAAATAGAATGAATCTTTCCTTCAACGTTCTTTATAAGGGTGATTAGCATATATTTCAATCGGACTGCGAACTTTTCTTGTTTCTTGTTTGCAATATATACGTATGCACACTTATCAATGATCTGGTTCGGGCATTCAGAATACAACGCCACACAGCGGCGGGCAGGACGCGCCGTCGTGCGATCAATGCAAGAGAAGTGCAAGAGATCGTCAAGTTGAACTTGCCGTGGTGCCGAGTCGGAGTTTGAACTCCGCTTCTTCTTCCGAACCACCATGCCGCTGCGAACCAAGTTGTGCGTGGACTACGCGTGCTGCAGAGAATTTTCCGGGCCAGTTTCACCACAGCAGCTCATCGAAATGGTTTCATCGACGCACTCAGATATCTTCTAGACTCGTTCCTACCAGGATAACGTTGTGTGCTCACAAATTGCAGGATTACGCCGAGCTTCCAAAAAACCAGCGGATTGCACCGAGAAAATTAAGAAACGCGGTCGCGTGTGGTCGCGTTCAAAGCGAAAACCTCACCAGGAACTCCAGAGTAGGCTCACGTTTAAACCATTGAAATAATACCGAATCCGACTTTGAGAATGCGGATACCAGTACTTATTTAATCATAAACTTAATGTACAACAAGTATAGTCATTTATCAATCCTAGAATCTTGCGGTGCGAGAATTAGGTGACGACTAGTTCAAAGCAACAAGTGCTCAAATTGTTTAACTTACTCATTAACAAAGGTGCCAACCATTGACCTCCTTTCTCAATCGAACCGTCCTCATTATTATACTGAAACCAGCTCGTCTGATGTATCGCACATGAAATCGACGGACTGCGGGAGCCTTCTCGGTCACGGTCTTCACAAAATTTATGATGTCATGACCCTCCTCGTGTTGAGGATGGTATCCCAAAATCCCGAAATCTTGTACAGTGGAGAAGGACTCGAGTAAATCCCGAAGCATGGTGTCAGACACCTAATATTTCATTTTGAGCACCTCTCTTCTCCCAAATCTTTATCGCACTCACAAGTCGGAGAACCAAGGTTTGTGATACCGTCAAGACGAGGTTCTTCAGGGCCGGAAACAACACCTTTAATTCTCTGGGTTGTCTTTTGTCGACAGCATGAATAGGAATGCGGAGGTGACGGATAGGTGCAGTGCTTAGCCCTAGGGAGGCGATTGGGCTGCCGTGTCCGATGTATGAGATCTCGACATGCGATACTGGCTCGTGAGGAATAATCAGGTCGGCCCATGTCATTGGTCCATGGAACTTCTTTAAAGCAGGAAATTTAATGGGGGCCCCGTGTTCTATGAATGTGTATGAATGGGAGAGCATGATCTCCTCCAATTCCGTTTGGTCGCGGAGGAAGTCGAGAAGATCCTGGTCTGTGTATGCGTAGCAAGAAAAGGAGCGCAGTTTGAACGCTCCCAAAGCAGGTTTAAGAACCCACGAGTGGTTCCCGTTGATATCCAATTTGAGAGTGCGCAGGTTCAAGGTGACTCGCAACGCATCCCGAAAGGAAGGCAGAATAGATTCCAGGTGATATCCATGGCCACCGTGACTGTAATTAATCTCCAACGACCTGACACGCTGCGCCAAACTGGGATTCGAGGAAACTGACTGGCAAGCCGCCTTCATATTTTTCGACGAAATATGTCCGTATATTCGGTCTAAAGCGTAGTCAGAAAGGTCCCTGTTCGTTCTGGCCATCGCAAGGAGGTCAGAGGTTTCGACAAGCGGTAGGATTTCCATGAGGATATCGAAAGGAATGGAGGTCATGGTGGTACAGCTTCAAGTATGATGATCAATTCCACTGTTCTGATCTGATCAATGTTCAGCCTTCTATTTTGAGTATTGTTCTCTCACGCACTTTGAAGTTCAACATCTTCAAAAACAAGGTGTAGGTAGGCGTAATGGAGATATATTGGAGTTCAAAGTTGCGGACAACGATTCTGCCTCAGTTCTGTCACACCCGTCAGATCTACGCAATGGTGTGATCCAACACAACGGCTTTTCAAATTTAGGTAGCAGTACACCAGCGTGAGTGTTGGGATACTGCCTTATCTGGAAAGGGTGGTATTTGATCAGCTTTCCCGTTCATACAGAAAAAAAAATGAAAATAGAATGAACCTTTCCTTTAACCTTCTTTATAAAGGTGATTAGCATATATTTCAATTGGACTGCGAACTTTTCTTGTTTCTTGTTTGCAATATATACGTATGCACACTTATCAATGATCTGGTTCGGGCATTCAGAATACAACGCCACACAGCAGCGGGCAGGACGTGCCGTCGTTTGATCAATGCAAGAGAAGTGCAAGAGATCGTCAAGTTGAACTTGCCGTGGTGCCGAGTCGGAGTTTGAATTCCGCTTCTTCTTCCGAACCACCATGCCGCTGCGAACCAAGTTGTGCGTGGACTATGCGTGCTGCAGAGAATTTTCCGGGCCAGTTTCACCACAGCAGCTCATCGAAATGGTTTCATCGACGCACTCAGATATCTTCTAGACTCGTTCCTACCAGGATAACGTCGTGAAGTCCGAAATTCCGACGTGTGCCATGGTGATTCTAGGGGATTATTCTCCGGACGCATTTCGAGGACAGATTTAGCTGTACCATGTCATTAGCGCGTGTAGAAATCGTGCGCTCAAAAGGCTCGTATGTTGACCGTTCGCCTGTTGCCACTCTCTTCTGTTGCTCACATGAACTTCCAAAGCCTCCCTTTCCCACTTTCGAGATTCCAGCGGTCCGGAGACCCTCTCAGACCCGTCCGAAGGTGCGGGTGCAACTGTATCGCGGCGTGTAGGTGCGCTTGCTCCTGCGGCGACCATTGCACATGTAAGGTCGCCTGCGAGGGCGATTGTGCCGCCAACGTGTCGCGAAATCTAGTGGTCTCTCTCGATGGAGTTTTCAATAAATTTGGGTCACAGGTTAGTGTGCTCTCTCAATTACGCACACATCGCTGACAATTGTCAGGGGACGAATGTCGTTGAGCTTCATAGTCTAATTTCAGTCGATCCGAGTCAGAAACAGCTTACCTACTATGACTGTGCGACTGGAGCATACAATTCGAGCAAACACTGGCTCCGGCGCGTTGAAAATACTCTTGATCGAGCTATGGGATGGTGCAGTTCAACGTTCTTGCTTGCTCAAGTATTTGTTCCAACCGTTTCAACAGGAATTTCAAGAAAACCATTCTCAACGCATATCTATGGCTTTGCGAGCATTACAAGCCCGGAGACAAAATATTCCTCTTCGGTTGGGATTCAATTTCCACTTGTGAGGCCATCGCTGACTCGTAGCACCAGGTTTTTCTCGAGGTGCCCACCAAGTGCGAACTCTTGCCGCCATGATCGACAAGGTACGAAGACTTTTTCACCGACTTCGTTAATACCCTAACCACGAAGGCCAGGTCGGCCTGGCGAACGCCGGCAACCCAGGACTTATTACATTGTCTGTCTTATATTCCTCGACCATTGAAACTTCTGATGCCACTTTTTAGGGCATACGACGTCTTTTTTGAGGCACTGGGAGGCCAAAGTCTGTGAATTGATACTTTTTTTCTCCATTGCTGATGAAGATTCCTCCAGCGGATGCCATCAGAGAAGCTGAAAGATTCAAAATAACTTTCGCCCGAAGCACCAAAATTCATTTCGTTGGAGCATGGTAAGTCAATTTCCATTGCATATCCCTCTTCTTTATAATCTAACAAACTTTCGCAGGGATACCGTCGCATCCGCGGGGATTGGCCGAAAGGTATTTCCACTCCATTCTTCGGCCGAACATGTTTGTATCTTTCGCCATGCCCTTGCATTGGACGAATGTCGGGTGAAATTTCTCCCAGCGTATACGTCCCGACCACCACTCGCTCAAATCGTCGAGAAAGAAACCGACGATGCTTCGAGCACTGACACAAAGATTAGCACCAAAACGAAGGCTGCGATCGGGGTGGGCAAGGTGTTAAATGGAGGCCTATCCCGATTCGTTCCTGAACTTGATCGAACCGTGGAGGTAGAGCAGATTCCGGAAGGCAAGACGAGCATCCCGAACATCAAGGAGGTTTGGTTCGTGGCAAAGCATGAGGACATGTGAGTCTATCGTTCGTAGGTTAATTCCATCTAAATGTTTCCAGGGGCGGAGGTTTTAAATCCGACCCACAGTCATCTTCTATTCCACTGTTGTGGATGCAAAATGAAGCAGCGTCCGCTGGACTTCGTCTTCGTTCCTGCGCATCTGGGGTTAAATGGAAATCGGAAAAGCTCCAGGAAGCTAAGGATTTACCGAAACTCTCTTCGAAAATTTTGTCGCAACGTCCTTCCATTAAACGCGTATTCAATTCTGGCACGACCCGGTACGCTGGCGTACCTTTGTTGTCCGAAAATTTTCTGAGTTCTTCTAGGCTGTCACATGCTGGCAAAGGCCGATCGATATCTCTCGGCCAAAGTATACACGCCTCGGTGGCCTTCATGGCCAAAGACTATCGACCTCGCGCCACCTTCAAGCACGGTGATCTCGATTGGCAGAATTTTGTCGGGCAAGACATCGAAAGAGATGTCAGCTGGGCAACCCAATACAGTGATCTCCTAGAAATGGACCTCTTCGGCTCGTCTTCCATGGTGGATGCCATACAAAATCTGAACAATATATGGAACGGAGACGAACACTCGGACCGGGAGTCTTACTGGTTGGAGCGCTTATCCTTTATGGCTCTATCGGGGAATCTGTGCACGGCCTATCTCTCCATGTCGACGCCGGTTTGGGACGAAAACCCTCGGACAGAACTTGACTGTGCCCTGAAGTTCTTCCAGAAGTTGGCAGATCTCCACCCGGCAATTTTCAGCCAGGATCTTGCCGAAATAATGGAAGCCCATGGTCGTTTCCTTCATCTACATGGAAAGGGAGATCCTGAAAGACTCTTTGAGGACGCACTGTGCATCCGTCGCGCTGGCGCTGTGGTACTAGGCGGTCGTTCCTTTAAAAGATACAAGCTGGCGGCTTCTATGACTTGGCTCGCTTCCTATGCAGTCGTCATGCATAAGCCTCAGAAAGCTATTTCCCTTTTCGATGAGGGTGTCGAAATCCTACGACTGCTTCTCTCGGAAGGATATTCACCTGCCTTCCCTCTTCTGGCTTCCTTGCAGCGCAGTTTTACGTCTTATCTGAAGAATTTCGGCCGCGGCAGCGACAACGACTGCGCGCTGAGGGTGGCGGAAAGTATTGTTACCCTCAGCCGGGCACTGGCACATTCCTACCCCCAATACAACCCAGTTCTGGCGGCTGCACTCCATGATCGTGCCTTTGGGTTTCCTACAGGTTTATCGCAAGAATGGCATGTAGCAGAACAGTCGATAAACCTATATCGAAAATTAGCAAATCAAAAACTCAACGCGCATGGTGCGCCCTTCGCAGATGCACTTTACAATTTCTCTTGCCGCCTATTCGCTATCGGACAATACGACAAGGCGCTTTGTATGTCGCTGGAAGAAGTTCAGGTTTGGCGCAAATTACGAGAGAAGGAACGCCTTGCAACCTGCCTCGATCAACTGTCGCGTTGTCTCGGTGCCATGGGCAGGATGAACGCGTCGCTGAACGCTGCTGAAGAAGCTGTCCGAATTCGTCGAAGGCTCATCGAAGAAAATATGTCGCGACGGTTTGAGTGTCAGCTTGCGGACAGCTTGAACAATCTCGCATGTTGTCTATCCTTAGACCCGAGGGGTTCGCAAAATGCACTTGATGCTGCTCGAGAGGCGGTTAGCATTCAGCGTGGACTTGCTAGAGACACCCCTGCGCGGACGTTCAACTTGCGTCTCGGTGTTTTCCTGCACAACTTCTCTGGAGGCCTTTCGGGGGCTGGGAGACATGAGGAGGCGCTTCGGGTGGCTGAGGAAGTGCTGCGAATTCAAACCAACTGCGGGGATGACAATGACCGCGCACTCGCGCTCAGTCGGGTGGCTTCGTGTCTGAGGGCGGTTGGAAGACACGATGAAGCGCTGACGATAGCAGAAGACTGTTTTGATCTTTCGCGCAGACTTATGGTTACAGGAGGCCCCCGCAGATTTGAAACCCAGCGGACTGAAACGCAGCTGGCGGAAACACTCTTCGCTATTTCGTTTTGTTTCTCGGCCAAGGAAGCCGTTCAGGCAGCTCGGGACTCCGTCGTCATCTATCGCAGGTTAATAAAATTCAGTTCGCCTGCGTTGAACACGGCTCTTGTGCGTGCTCTTCTGCGGCTTAGCACTGTTCTTTTATCTGTTGGGAAAGATGAAGAGGCGCTGCATGTGGCAGCAGAAGCGGCGCAAATGGGCTCTGGGTTAGCCAAAGATTGCTTTTCAGCATGCCTTTATCACCTATCCCTTTGTCTGCACGCCGGCGGAAAATCAGAGCAGGGGATGAACTGTGCAAAACAGTGCGTCGATCTCCGTCGGGAACTCGTCAAGGAGTACGGGACGTGGCAGTTTACGGAGAAGCTTGCCGACTCGCTCTTCAACCTTTCTCTATATACTCAGCCGCATTCTCCGGGAGCACTTCAGGTTGTTCGGGAGGCGGTTAAACTTCAACAAGAACTTGAAGGGTACATTCCTGCTGAACGATTCAATCAACGCCTTGCAGACGGGCTGCAGAACCTCGCTGCTCTTGCACTCCTGGCTGGAAAGGCGGAGGAAGCGCTTCATTTTGTCGAGCAGGCGGTTAACTCAACACGTAATTTGGTGGAACTCAATCCGTCGGAGCATACTCCGAGTCTGGTGAATGTGCTGTACACGTACGCGAATGTCCTCTGTACACACGCACGCTACGACGAGGGCTATAAAGCTATCTTGGAGGCCGATGCGCTGCGCCAGGCTATCTGCGGTGATGAATCGATTTTTGCATCCTTGGAAGCGAGTGCAGCATATCTGTCCACACGCGCGAGATGTCTGACTGGACTTGGTCGACACGATGAGGGTCTTCAGGAACTTCTGGAGGCGATTCAACTGTACCAAAAGGCTCTCCGGAAGCGGCCTTACAAGTCTACGTTTGATTCTTTCCCTTGGTTCCTGAAGAATGCGGCGGCGTGCATTTCTGGACTGGATCGGACCGACGGTAAAGTCGGCGATGCGTTGAAGGCGTTGGTTGAATTGACTCGGTTGTTGGCTGGGTATTATCCAGAGAGATTTAGCAATTACTTGCAGGAGGCGCTGGAGCTCTCTGCCAGCAGTCTATGTCCTTCAAGCCGGGCTGGTTGATTTCATACGATTATTATCAGCGGGCTGACGTTCAAGTTCAGATGTATATATTACTTAGGTAGATAAATTATGGGACGACGATTTAACAACTACACATGTTTGATATGCGATCTCCAACCGCTTGACATAATCTGCCGAATCGCGATTTGAACCAGTTTGAACCCTGAGAATATTCTTCTTATTTGAGCCGGCGCGCGATCACGTGAGTTCACTCACAAAGTTCCTCGAACCGACACCTCAGATCACCCACCCAACGTAAAATTTCGATCTACACAATACCTCTAGTTTCTATCTTCTCAGCTCTCAGTGCTGCTCCCAAATTCTTCAACTTCAACATTTTATCCGCTTAGCCGCCAGCGACGCGTCGACGCGAAACGCACCCAGCCTCCGACGGCTCCACCACTCTCCTCACTCGTGGCCTTCGGTGTGACACTAAGTCGAGCTGATTTCTGGTAGCCAGACACCTCGAGTCCAACAAAATGAAGCTCAGTCGAGTTGGTGAGGAACAAGGACGGCGAGTCGCGGATGTGGATGCGGAGTTAGATGATCCCACACGTAATAGATGGAACCATCTTGGCCACCATATTTTGAGGCTTGCGGCATACGAATCGGATCAAGAAAAGTACTTTCCTGGCCGATTGATCTCACGGATGAACTTGCATTTTGAATTGAATGGACTTGGGAATAAAAGAACATTTTTGATTCCAATTAAGAAGGATCTACAGCTCCGAGTCCGTTGAGGTCCGACCGACCTACGGTGTATTATACTCCAAGTATTAAGTATAACGGTCTATCGTCTTCCTGGTAAAGGGTGGGCATGATGAGGCAGGAGGTGAATATACGCGAGTCATAATAGGAATGGCCAGGATTTGTGATTCAGAGCCGAACCTATCGAGGGGACTTTTTTGGAGTCGAAACCGATTTGAATGAGGATAGATGGTCTGGGAGAGATTTTGAGCAGGAGAGATGTGCAAATAGCCCTTCATTAGTTCTGTGTAAATTTTACCTTTGGTATCTCCATTCCAAAGCCTCTTCCATGGCACAGAGTGGGCACAGTTCGCTTGACACAATATTCAAACTATACAAGGTATATCGAGCATCAATTGTTAATGCGCTTGTCTACGAGAATGAACTATCTGAGACCAGAGTTATGGAGGTGAGTAGATTTCATGATAATCAATAGGGTCATTCAGAGTATAACCCAGAGGCGTTTCTGAGGTCGTTTCTGACAGTCGTTTCTGATTTAATGGTTCGATGAGATCAGAGGTCAGATCACTCAAGAAAAAGTTATTTGGATAAATGCTAAATCCCGCCAAAATAACATGGGCAGTCGTTACTGATGTGATCAATCGTATCACCAAAATCTTGACCAAAATTCGTGAACGAACAAAAAGCTTGGGAAGTAGCTTCCTTTGAAATAGCCGTCCCGAACAAAAATAAATTTTCATTTTGACAGAATTAACAGAGCCTACACATTCGGCACTGCGCACACTGTCACCTGAAAGGCTCGAAAAGTAGTTGGTCTCGCTACAAACATCGGCTATCAGGTCCCTACCAACAGAATATTGATTTTTCCCAGATTGGGGTGATGGACGAGTTGTGGCATATTTGGTTTGCTGAGTCAGCTTCCCAACGACGCGTGCCAAAACGAACTTTGTGGGATAACCTTTGAATTTCTGCTTCCTCATGGCGTCTTCATCGGACGGGCTCGACGCTATGATCACCACTCCATTTTCCTCGGCCGGCGACATGAAATACCACCTCCAATCCCTGCTTGACTCAAAGGAAAAGCAGCTCCAGCAGGCGGGGACCCTAGGACAACGAGTTCTCGCCCAGCAAATGGAGCTCGAGGAGCGCATTCGACAGCTCCAGGAAATTGATGCAGACAAGCTGGACGACGAGCATGTCGACGACGACGCAAGGGACCGCTATCGCGAGCTCGCAGAGACCCTTATGGCCTGGGACAAGGAGAATGCAGATCTCTCCAGTGCATTTGGTTCAAGAGTGGGTGGCAAGCCCAATTTTTGGGATATTTCTCTTTACATTTCTCTGGTAGAGACCCGCCTCGCCCCCTCCACCTGTTTCTGTTCAGGAGGAGTACGAGCGACCAAATGCCAAACCACCAGTGGCCACCACCGCTGCTGCCCAGTCCCGCCGCGCAAAGAACGCCGCCCATCGCGCAGACGACGTCGGTCAGTCATGGATTCCTCCTGACTCGTCGGTGTACAAACTCTAATTGAATTGATTTAACAGAGTTCGCCTTCGAAATTGGCTCTGGCCTCCTCACCGAGGTCCGCCGCCTGCAGAGTCTCCTCGGCGAGCGCGACAAGGCCATCCAGGACATGAAGGAGGAAAAGGACGACCTCGAGAAAAGTGTCGAGGGCCTGCGTGCCGCCCTTCGCCAGCAAGAGTCCAGTGCCGGCAAGTCATGCGTTCCTTACCCCACCCTTACGCCTGTCCCGCTAAATTAATTCACTTACATACAACACTCGCTAGACAAATACAAAGAAGAAAACTGGAACCTCGAAGTCACCCTCCAGGACCTCCGCACCCAGCTCTCCGCCGCCACCTCTGCCGAGTCCGCCGCCTCCTTAAAGGCTGACCGCCTTGCCGCCCAGCTCGCCGCGTCCCTCCAGGCCGCCGAGACAGCAAAACATGAATCCGAGCGCCTCACCGGCGTCGTCGATGAGATGAAGGCCAAGCACGAGGCCGACGTTGCGACGCACCGCAAGGCCGCCGCAGGGCTCGTACGCGACAAGAGCGACCTCCAAGGCGCCGTCGACCGCCTCAAGGCCGAAGCCGCCCGAGCGGGTCGCCGTGGCATTTTCTCCTCACAGTTTGGTTCCCCCGTCACGCCGAACGGCGCGCCATCCGACCTACTCACGCCTGCGCATGCCGACGACGACGTGTTCGCCACTGGTGGCGTGCCGTCGACGCGCCGCCGCACGGCATTCGACGACCTCGATGAGGGAGATCTGGAGAGCCCCGACGCGAGCCCGATTCCTGTGAAGGGGCAGGAGAGCGAACTCGACCTGCTGCGGCAGAAACTCGCACACGCGCAGCGGCAGATCGGAACCCTTAAAGGGACACTGCGTCGCGAGAAAGAGGGCCGTCGTGGGAGCCCGATGCCGAACCACGATGGGGAGGCGTACGCGTACGAGGAGGAAGAAGACGAGGACGCGGACGCGACGGTGGCCGAGAAGAGCCGCATGCGGCTAACGCCGTTCAAAGTCGGCGGTGGACGCGGGGTTGGGCGCGGAGCACGTGGAAGAGGCGGACGAGGGTTGTCGCTCGTGCAGCGCCTGGGCTTGGCAGCCGCGTCGCCCGCCGCGTCCGATTCAGGCTCTTCTTTCGCTGTCGACGCGGACGCGCCCCCCGTGCCCGCCATGCGCCTCACGGATATGGACGCCGACCCAGAGGAGTCGGCGTTCTTCCAAGGTAGCCCCGACCAGGACCTCCCTGAAGAAGAGGAAGAGGAGCTACTCCCCGAGGCCGAGCGCCGCCAAAGCGTCGACGGGAACGGGATGGACCCCGCCTTCACGTACGGGAGCGACCTCTCGCGCGCGCCGTCAATTTCGTCCCCGTTAAGGCACGCCTCGGTGTCGCCTGCGTCGGTTCCGCGTGCGCGCCCGAGGAGGGGCCGCGGCGGGGGGCGGCCGAATGGCGCGGGGCGTCCGGACAGCCTCGTCAAAACTGCCGGCGTGCTAGCCGCGGAGCTCGGCGAGTTCGAGGGCGGGGAGGAGGACGGCCTGGAGACGACAGAGTTTGGGGCGCAAACGGATTTTGCCCCCGATGTGCGGGAGGTCATCGTGGAGAAGATTGTGGAGGTGCCAGTAGAGAAGATCATCGAAGTGGAGAAGATTGTCGAGAAGATTGTCGAGGTAGAGAAGATCGTCGAAAAGATTGTCGAGGTAGAGAAGATCGTCGAGAAGATTGTCGAGGTGGAGAAGATTGTCGAGCGGATTGTGGAAGTGGAGGTCGAGCGGGAGCGGGGAGGGGAAGAGATGGGCGTGCAGGCGGACGGATCGCCGATTCGGGAACGAAGGACGACGCTCACTCCTGGACGTTCGCCCGCCAACGACACCATCACACTGCGCCGGAGCGCATTCCTCGCACAGGCGCCCGGCGGGGACGAGACGGAAACGGAGGGCGAGACAGACATGGAAGACTATGAGGACGCACCACAGAGCCTGCGCCTCGCCTCGCGTGCGTCTGTGCGTACCGCGGACGCGGACGAGTTCCACTCGGCAGCGTCGGCGGCGGGCGGCTTCGCGTCTTCAAGAGACGACTTCCACTCGTCGAGGGAGGACTTCCATTCGGTGATGACAATGACGGACGCGGACGGTGGAAGCGAAGGGGATGGGGAGGAGAGCATCAAGGCGTCGCGCCTGGGTCGTCGATCGTCATTCTATGCTGCGGCCACGCCACGGACATATGTGGACACGGGTGTCGATCCTGCGACGCCAGTGTTAGAGAAGACGCCAACACCTTTCCCAGTCATTCCTCCTCTGGCGCCAGAGCCAGTCAAGATGGAACCCCCGCCGCCGCCAAAGCCGGAAGTAAGGGAGATCTCAGTGCAGACCGACGAGTGGCGACCACCACCGCCTCCCGTCGCTGTTGCCGCCACACCAACACCCGCATCTGTTCCTGCGTCGCCGGCAATGTACCGTGTCGGCGCGGCTGGGCAGCAATTCCAGTTCGTCGCACCGGTTGTGGCTGCTGCCGCCGCTGCCTCAACAGCCCTCACTCCATCGCCAACGACGTTACGCGAGTCGAGCGGAACGTTCGGTGCAAGCACTGTCGTCCATGCACGCGCTCGTAACTCCATGGACGACCGGCGACAATCGATCGACTCCCTCATCTCGTCCGTGCACGACGAGCAGCCGCGTTCGCGTGTTCCATCGAACGACCCATCCGCGCTGGCGGTCGTAGACAAAACGCGGCCGCCTACGATGTCGTTGCCGCCACCGCCCCGCGCTCCCCCGCCACCCGGCAGCATGCCGCCGCCCAACTTCATCCCTGAGCGGCGTCACGACATGCCGCCCCCGCGCCCGTCGTCCCCGCCGCCGCCAGAGCTCATCCAGCGCGCGACGACGCCGACGTACGGTTCTATGCTGATGCTTCCTGGGAGTACGGGCAAGAGCAGTTACGTGCGCCAGCACGGGTCGAGCATGCCGCCGTCCGCCCAGAGCCTACGCCAACCGCCATCGACGAGCAGCTTCCGCTCCGCGGCGAACGCGGCGGCGTACGCGCAGCTCTCGCCCGGTGCGGGCTTCCGCGAGCGCAAGGAGCAACAACAGTCCACCGTATCGCTTGTGTCGGAGCGCAGTCCGTCTGCGCGCTCGTCGATGTCGTCGGACCATAATCCGTTCGTGCTGAGCCGGTCGCAGGTGATGCAGCAGCAACACGCCGCGCAGGCGAGGGGCGCGCCACTGACCCCGAACCACCGCGCTGGGAACACAACGGCTGAGGCGGATTTGTCTGCGCGCACGATTGGGCCGAACTCGGCGACGGACCCGACGATAATACACGCGATTACGCAGACGATGATAGGAGAGTTTTTGTACAAGTATACGAGGAAGGCGATTGGGAAGGGTTACGGCGAGCGGAGGCACAAGCGCTTCTTTTGGGTGCATCCGTATACCAAGACGCTATATTGGAGTTCAGCAGATCCGGGGTCGTCGAATGTGTCCGAGTCGAGTGCGAAGAGTGGTAAGTTTGGTTGTCTTCTATCTCTTTTCTTTACGTCTGAGCTGTGTTTCTAGCGTACATCGACGGCGTGCGCTCAGTGCTTGACCCGAACCCGATGCCCCCTGGCTTGTATCAGTACAGCGTCGTCGTCTCGACACCGCAGCGAGAGATGAAGATCACTGCGCCGACCAAAGAACGACACGATATTTGGCTAAATGTTTGTTCATTTTGTGAGGCTTACTGAACTACAATTGACCGTTTGTTCGTTTTTAGGCTTTGAAGTACCTCCTCGCACGTCCAAACGGACCGAGCATTCCTTCGCCCGGAAATGCGCTACAAGTCCCGCCAAGTCCAGCATCCGACTTCACGGATGATGAGCGACGGCCCGGTGGTTTGGATAACTCTCCCCAGAGTCAGCGTAGTACGAGGAGCGTGCGGAAGGGCGATACTTGGAATACGACGCCCCGCGGTCAGCGCAGCAGGTCGCAGCTGTCCGTCGGTGGATCACTCGGCAAACGCTCGGGGACACCTGCGATCGAGTACCTCCGCTGGAACGGCCCTGAGAGTCCTTACAGTCCGTCCAGGTCATTCGTTGACGTCCCAGGACACGACGACGAGGACCTAGACTTTGAGCTGCACGGCGACTCGATGGAGGAGCCCGGCTTTGAGGGCTTGGAGAATGTGCGCGCGTGTTGCGACGGCAAGCACACTGTCGGACACCACCATCACCACCATCCCATAGAGAATGTGCCGGATCACGATGGAATGCCTGCGCGCCCGGTGTCACCCTCAGCCTGGTCCTTCCGCTCGCGCGCAGGCAGCACCAACTCGCGCGATGGGGGCAACAGCATCTTCACCTGGGGGCGGGCAGATGGCGCAAAGATGCGCTTCGGCTCGCGCCGGTCGACCAAGACACCTGTCGCCTAGGATAGATTCTATGGATGATCTTTTTTTTCGATTCTCTTGCTTGCTCGCTCGTCGTTTATCCGCTACCATACACATTCCTTGCTTTGAGACTACTCTATACCTAATGACCCTTATGACCTTACATTCCGTTTATTGCTTCGTGTATATGCCATGCGGCACTGGTTATTCAATACATTCTTTGGTTTGGTGTGTAGGTCGGCAAAGTTGTATTCTAACATCTATGGTCGACATATGTATCGTTCATTTTTAGACTCGTGATGCTATTCTTCTCTAATATGCTCGCCTTCTGGAGTTATAAATTGTTCCAAATTGTCCCGTTCATGTATGACTAGAAAATCGGGTATATAAACTATGAGACCCGAAAAATAGATAAAAGAAAACTACTACTTCGTGTGATGGCGACGGTGCGTTAACAGGGACAATACGCACGAGTCCTTGGTGACAGAAACCTCGTAGTTGGCGCGACATTTCAACACCTCGCATTGACCATGACTGCAACGCACATCGTCGGCGTTGCGGATCGCGCTGCAGTCCTGGCCGTCGGAATCGGCGCCCACATCCACACATCCGCCGCAGGATTCAAGGGAATTTTGGATGTCGATGCACTCAAATTGCTCAGATCCATAAATGGGGCAGAGCATGCTGTTCCGCGGGCATGTCAAGACTTTCTGGGCCCGCGGACGATGAGATGAGGTGGCCTTCGGAATACAGAATGAAGATCCAGGGGCGGCGTGCTCCCCCGTCGAGCATGCTATGCATGGGGAGTCGCCCCCGACGCCGTACGTGTTACGGGGACAATCGAAGCACCCGTAGGCAGCCCCGGCGAACTGGCCCGGGGGCATCCAAGTGCTTTGGACTTGCATTGTCCAGGTCCTGAATGGCCAGCGCATCCATACCCCGGGTCGCAGTTCGTGCACTGTGCCGCGCCCGTGTCCGAGAACGTGTCTGCGGGACAATCGTTGCAGGACGAAGAGTTCGGACTCGAGCTGAACGTTCCAGCAGGACAGGTTTTACATTTCCCGTCCTTGATGTGATTTCCAGCGGGACACACACATTGCGACGGGTCGGTGGATCCCTAGAAATCGACAGTCAGCATCGAAACCGTTGCGGAGGGCCCAAGAGGCACTTACCGGGTCCGAGGTAGTCTTCGCGGGCAGTTAGTGCAGGACGAAGAGTTCGGGCTCGAGCTGAACGATCCAGCGGGACAGATTTTGCATTTCCCGTTTTTGATGTGATTTCCAGCGGGGCACACACATTGCGACGCGGCGGTGGATCCCTAGAAATCGACAGTCAGCATTCGAAACCGTTATGGAGGGCCGAAGAGGTACTTACCGGGTCCGAGGACGTATTCGCGGGGCAGTTGGTGCATGACGTTGCGTCGGTTCCATAAGTTCCAGCTGGGCATGTGGTGCACGAGTTTCCGTCGATATATTGTCCCGCGACGCAATGTAAAGGAGTGCATGTCAAACCCTGGATTTTTTATCAGTGAAAGCAGGAAAAAAGGAAATCAACGGGACGTACATCGGAAGATGTAGAGCCCGCAGGACAAGCGGAACAGCTGCTTGAGTCAGATGTCGAGATCATATTTTGGGGCAGGAGCTGCACCCGTCTCATCGGCCCACTGTACGTTCCAGCTGGGCATGTGCTGCAGGAGTGTCCATCGATGAATTTACCAGCGTCGCAATGCACTTGTGTGCATGTCAAACGCTGAGCGTTTTATGAGAAAAAGCGTTCAGGGAGGACAGAACGACATACATCGGAGGATTTGAAGCCCGCAGGACACTCGGTGCAGCTTGAGCCAGTGGTCGAGATCGTATCTGGGGCGCACGGACTACACGCTGTCGCAGTCCCCCCATCGGAGGATGTCCCCGCTGGACAGGCGGCGCAGGAGTATCCACTGAGGTAGTGACCAGGGTCGCAATTCAGATCAGTGCACGTCGTCGACCCCTACCGTCGGCGTTTATCAGTCAACCGTAGAGGATGGCAACTTGTAGCCACAGCAGATATACATACAGAATCGGAAGTCTGGTCAAAATCACACCCAGTGCACGACGTCACCGACCCATCGGTAGAATGTGTTCGCAGGGCAGTCGGTACAGGCATTTCATGGTCCGTGTCTCTGTGAATTCCATCCGTTAATGCACCCTGAGCATCCACGCCAGTAAAGTGCCACTTACACGAACTGCCCAGGCTGGCACGTAGGCAAGTCCGGAACGCATCCGCTCGAACCCTATTTTGGGAAAGACATTAGCACCAGACAATGCAGAGCGTTGTACGACTCACTGGAGAGTAGCCCTCGGCGCAGCAATACGTCGGGCAGCCAAACGACCGCTAGCGAGCGAACCGTCGTCGGTGAGCTACAATAAAACAAAGATTCGTTCAGGGACAGCCCATAATGATAATAAAAGCATTGCCGTGCACTCACATAATCTGCGCGAAAGGGCGGGATATTGTCAATGATAACCATTGAATGTGTTCTATCGAGGACAAAAAAACATACGGCATTCGGGGTCGTTCACTGCGCTATAACTGTTTTAAGCCGTACTAGTCAGTACTCAAATCGAAACCGCGAACGGAAGACTGACTAGCAATCAATTGCGCCGGACTCTGTGTTTTCTGCGAGAAGAGAGCCGCCGACGTAACTGGGGCAGTGTTCCTGTTACGTCCACCACACAACTAAGTCAGTATGCGCATGAAAAATGAGAAATAAACGCTTACGCAGACTCCAGAATCCTCGCGTGCGACCAACTCGGCGGCGTCCGCGACATGAAGCAGGACTGAGGACGCAAGGAGAAGAAGATTGATAAAACCTGTCTTGTGGGACGACAGCCGGGAGTGGAGGAACATCTCTGCTCCTCAGTAACGAGAGTGGTGTTCAAAGATGGTGAAGGGGAACCAACAGGACGACAAGACATTCGACCCTCTGTTTTAAGGGCGTGCCATCCCTAAACGTTTGAACCTCAGGGGAGCCAAGACCAGCAGAGACAATCGGTATCTTGGGAGCTCACTATTAGAGGATTGAGACATATCAGAACGAGAGGGGACTCGGATACCCGATAATAACATCTATTCAGTCGAGATTCACAAGAGCCGCTTCAAATAATCTGACCTTTGACCTGAGTCTGTCCAGATCTGCCCAAAAGGTCCTCTGTTCGAGCAGTGACCAACACGGTCAAAGCTTCAGACGACATTTTTGGCTCGAGCAGGTTTTGTAATGATCAACAGGTCCGAGACGTCGACACGGGCGATAGGAGGAAGCCCTGAAGAATGATCACTCCTACGCACCTCCTCCCTTCATGAATCTTGCCTCGGAAGGGAAGGGCTACGCGCACAAAAATTCATTCTCGTTGTAGGTAGGTAAGGTAATAATACACAAATACACACTAGTAACCGAGTACACAAATACACCAATAGCTACTGAGCTACAATCGCAATCGCACTACTACTGGACCATAGATAGTTCACCTGCGCCGACGGCGAGGGATGGGTGTAAGACCAAAAAAAAAAAAAAAGAATGAGATGAGGAGGATGAGAGGGGAAAGTTACGGTAATAGGTAATACATTGCAGCAAGAACGTCGAATGGAATGTCAGTCACGTCGGGAAAATGCGAACGAATGTCGACGTATGAATGTCATGTCGGCGAAGTATCAGGGCGAAGGGCGGGCCCGTCGAAAGCGAATGCAAACGCGATGCGGGTTTTCAAGGTCGAGGCGGAATGAAGTGCACGCGCTCGCCTGGCCGGACGCGCCGCCCATCGCTCTCTCCGACCACCCCCAGCTCGGCGGGCCGTCTATGAGCGGGCATCCCTACGCGGGACGCCCACCCTACCACGCGAGCCAGACGGGTTACAACACCCCCGCCCACTCATCCCGCATCGCCATCGACACCTGCATCAACGAGTCAGAACACGTCCGCTCTGGCTAGGCATAGAAGGAAAAGAAAACAAACACCAACCTGCGGACTCCACGAATTCCTATGCGGCGCCCTCCCATGCCTCGAACACGCCCGCCGCGCCGCCGCCCGTATCGCCGCCGTCCCCCCGTCCAGCGCGCCCACCGTACTATACCATCGTGCTCCCCCATACTCGCTCGCGCCCCCATACTCGCTCGCCCCGCCAAACTCACTCGCA
Source organism: Mycena leptocephala (assembly GCA_029378395.1). Taxonomy (NCBI): domain Eukaryota; kingdom Fungi; phylum Basidiomycota; class Agaricomycetes; order Agaricales; family Mycenaceae; genus Mycena; species Mycena leptocephala. The sequence continues at coordinate 40,745 of JARJLF010002177.1, forward strand.
GTGTCATACTGACTCGCACTCGCGCTCGTACTGGCATACTGACTCCCACTCCCACTCCCGCTCCCACTTTCCCTCCTTTCGCGCCCCTCGAGCACCTCGCGCTCATTCTCGTGGTGCGGCGACGGCGAACTCGTGCTCGTCGTGCTCGATCCCCGGCTCGACGGCGAGAACACAAACGACGCCTCGCTGTCCGCGTCCTCCTCCGACAGCGGCTCCCCCCGCTCCGCCGCCGTCATTGGCGCAGGCGACGTGCACGCCGCCGCCGCCAGCGTGGTGGGCGAACGCGGGAACGTGCCCTCGCGCGGCGATAACGGCGGGCGCACGGCGATGCTCGAGGGCGGGCGCGACGCCGTGCTCGACGCGGACGACGACGACGACGGCCACCCGTACCCCCGTGCCAGTGCGACGGCGGCAGCGCGAGCGGGAACGCGCCTCGATAGTCGTCGGGCGGGTACGGCGACGGCGCGCGATGATGGATGTCGGCTTCGGCGTCGGCTTCAGCTCGTCGTCCTGCTTCTGCTTCTGCTTCTGCGCGGGCGAGGGCGAGGGCACATCCGGCTTCCGCGGCGACTTGGGCGCGGCGCAGCAGGCGTGCGCGAGCGGGGGCCCATGGGCTTCGATGTCGTTGTCGTTGTCGTTTTATCTGTCTTCGTCGGGGTCGTCGTCGTCGTCGTCTTTGTCGTTTTGTCCTTGCCCGCCGCCTTGCCCGTGGGCGACTTGGTCGTTTTACTGGGAGTGGCCGTCGTTGCCGTTTTCGTCGCCGTTTTCGTATCCTTCTCCTTCTCCTTCGTCGGTGTCTTCACCACCTCCTTCTCCTTCTCCTTACCCACATGTACGACCAGCGAGGCGCGCTTCGCCCCGACACTCGACGCGTCCGCCGCCGCCTGTAGCACCGCGAGCCGCGCGGTCCAGAGCGCGAGGTTGAGGTCGCACTGCGCTTGGTAGGGGTGCATTTCTGCGAAGGGAGGGTCAGCACGAGTGCTAATATGAGGATGGAAGTATAGAAGTACGGAGAGGAAAGGAAGAACAAAGGAGGGGAGAGCCGCAGCCGTCCTGGGCGTCGTCGGTTCGCGCGCCGTCGCAGACCAACCAACCCCTTTACGGAGCCGGAGCCACAGCTCGCTACCGCCATCGACGATATGATGCAGGAGTCGAGCTCGAACTCGAACAACCACCCCGCTCCCCATGCCCCACTGCCTCCCCTAGCCGCACTGACGTCCCCGCCCCGCCCAGCCAGCACACACAATCACAATCACAACAGCCAGTTTTCGCACCACACCACACCACACCATTCTGTCTTGCGGGCCGAGCTCCTTCCCCTGCATCGCCTCCACTTTCGTCGCGACCTCTCCCCGTCCACTCTCCTCGGCTCCCCACAAAACCACACCCCATTCCCCACTCGCCGTTCCCCGTTCCCCATAAACCCCACTCCCGTCCACTCCCCCCCTCCCCCCAAAACCACTAAAAAACCCCCTCCCGGCTCCCAAAAAAAACCCCTCGCCCGCCAAAAACACCCCTCAAACTCGCTCCCCCCCCAAAAAAAAAAACGCCAAAAACCCCAAAACAGACAACGTGACAAAAAAACTCACCAGGAACCCCCCTAACAACCACATCCAACAACGGCTTCACAAACGCGGGTATGAAGAACATCTGCGAGTGGGCCGCGCGCAGGGGTGGTCGGACGCCTCGACGGTGGGGGGAGGTGGTGGTGTCTGTGGGTGTTTTGTCAGTAATGAATCTCAAAAAGGGAAGGGGGAAAGATATGAAGGGGAAGGAAGAACGAATAAAGAAGGAGAAAAACGAAAACAAAAAAAAAACACACACCTCTCCAACGCCGCCTGCGCATTCCACTCCCTCAGCAGCGCCGACGCCCAGTGCTGCGAGATGTAGTAGGGCCGGCTCTGTATTGTATTGTGTGTGCGTCAGTCAGTCGGTGTTTAATAAAATTTTTTTTTCAAGGAATAGCCAGATGGAACGAGAAAAAGAAACGGACACGCACCGGATTACTAATATCCGCACACTTGATAATCGCCTGGCAAAGCGTCGTCCTCTTACTCGCCTTGTCCCCCTCGCTCTCCGAGTCTTCCCTCACGTTATGTGTCGAGGGGTAGTAGGAGAAACCGGCCAAGCAACTCCCGAAACCGCCCCATAAACGCCTCGTGCACCTCATATCCGTCGCGAGCACAATGTCGGAGAGGAGCCGGCGGAGGTCTTCCCCTTTCTCTCCTCCACTCGCTTTCACACCACTACTCGCACCACTTACACCTGCGCCTCCACTTACGCCCCAGTGGCGTCGAGCATCCCCCCCCATCCCATGCGCGCGCATAACCCGCATCAGCAGCGCGCAATGCATCTGCTCCAGGGGCGACTTGCCGTCGAAGACGGCGGAGAGCGGCGCGGAGGCGTTGGCCATGAAGAGGTTTGTGAAGCCTGGGGGGGTGAGTATTTTGGTATATTGGGAGGGGGAGGGAGGGGGGTAGGGAAAAGAGAGAAAAAAGAGGAGGGGGAAGGAGAAGGGGAGAAGGGAGAAGGGGGAGAAGAGAACGGAGAGGGAGGAACGGAAGGGAAGGAAGAGAAGGGGTAGAGAGAGAAGGGAAGGGGGAAGGTAAGGGTGGGAGGGAGAGAGAAAAGGAGCAGGGATGATGGGAGAGAAGGGAGAACGGAAAGAGCGGAGGAAGGGGAGCGGAGGGAGGGAGAAAAGGTGGGAGGAGGGGAGGGAGGGGAGAAGCGACTGAACGGAGAGAGAACGGACAACGGGAAACGGACAACGAGGAGGGAGCGGAGCGGAGAAAGGAACCAAAAGGGTAGGGTAGGAGGGAGACAAAACGGAGAAAAACGCACCCGGATGCCCAACATCATGCCCGATCGCGGCGATCGCGAGCACGAAGAGGTCCTGCGGGCGAGGACGGTGATGAGCGGGCCGCTGTCGAAGGGGCGGGGGGAGGTCCATGTGCGGGTCTTCTGCGTCTTCTCCTTTCTTCCTGGTGAGGCGGGCTCTCAGCGGGGGTGGGGAAGCAAAAGGAAGATGCTGATGAAGAAGACGGCGGAGAAGACTCAGGAAACCCCTTCGTATCGAGCAAAATACTAAGCGGGGGGACCATATCCGCGCGCGCAGGTAGCTGTACGTCGCCTGGAGGACGTCGAGGGCGTGCTCGAAGTTGTGGTATGAGTTTTGCCAGCGGTAGATGTGCCGGAGGTGTTGGATGAAGGGGGGATTTGGGCTGTCCACGCAAATGCGTTAGTTATCATGTAAGAAATAAGATATAAGATGTGTGGGAAGAGGGAGATATAAGAGGGAGAGACAGAGAGAGGGGAAACGCACACAGTGAGACGCCGACAGCCTGCTGCATGCCTTCAATACGGAAGAGGGCCTCGAAGATGAGGACAGCGCAGGCGGCGACGTGGTCTTCGCTGGGGAGGGTGCTGGGCTCAAAGTTCCAGCCTTCCAGCGCCTTGATGAGTTCTACCCGCGTTTCTGGGGGCAGATCCGGTGATGCGCTATATATCATAGTATCCCATCAGCGCACAAGGCAACGAAAAGAGCCAGACAAACGCACCAAGCAGCGGTATGCTCGTTCACAGCGGCCAACGTCTGGGTGTACATGTCACTCAGCAGCTCTGCGAACCGCGTCCTGCCATCCGCGTCTCTCAGTCTATGACAATATGGACGCAAGGAAGACAACGCACTGAAGCTCGTCTCCCGAGTGGCCGAGCCATCCCTGGCCGTGGCCGCCGCCGCCCGTGGCGAGACTGAGCCCACCAATATCTGCGCTGCGGCGGCGGCCGTTGCGTGCGGGCTGCGGGGGCTGCAGGAGCTGGTCGTGGCCGCACATTTGGATATGTGCTGCTCACTACAGGACTGCGTTGTGTCGAGGAAGTAAGGGCTAATACGTAGTACGAGAAACGAGAAACAAGGAGGAGGAGGAGAGGAAACGAAAAATGATGTTTGGAGATCAGCCAACCTCGTGGCATTCTCGCGTGCGATTTCCTAATCAGGAACAAGTATCTAGTATCCCACGCTTAATCCCCGTCGACCACCACACCCGCACTCGCACTCTAATACACCCGACCTGACCTGTATTTGTTGCACCTGTCATATCCATCGAAGACCACAGATCCGAGGCCGAGGCTACCTATGTTGTTACTGTCTTATCTCGACGTCAAAAATCTGGCTTCTTCAAATTGAATGTCATCGGCGTTGTATGCATCTCCTTGAATTTAACTTATCACCACTGTTGTTCAGCGGTGGTGGCGACCCTCGAGGCCGGTGTGCCATTGAATCCCTGCATATGTCCACCAAATCACACGACATACGTACCACTTTCGCTCAGCACTCCCAAGCCCTCCCTTCTCTAAGCAAACCCAAGTTGCTTCCGCTTCCGTACTTATCTGGGTACAATACACATTCTGATTCACCGCCCAAAAGTCCCGTCCGTCTGGCAAAACTCCTGCCCAACACACTCTTACGACAACGCACCGGCTCTCCCCGGCCCGCCCGCCCGCCGCCCCGTCGACCCGTCAAAGTCACCGATCTCACAGGCACTCCACCCGTACGTATGTACGTATAGGTATACGCCGCTGTCACTGTCATCGCGAGTCTGTCTCACTGGTAAAAAACTATATTTTTGGGGCCGGCGACGGGGAGTCTGGCGTACGTACGTGCTCCCTCTATTTTTTTTCCCGAGTAAGTACTAGCCATGTATGTGATCTTCCCTACCGAACGCAACCCTACCAGACGCGCGCGTAACCCTCGATCAATTTTGCCGAACCGAACCTCGAAGCCCGAACAAGGATCGACTCCCGCGCCACCAACAGCTCGCCACCACAGCGCTGGTCTCGCTTTTCCTTTTCCTTTGCTTTCCCTGGGCTGCGCCTCGAGTTCTCCGCGACTCCAAGTGTTAACTATCTACCTGGCGTTGTTGGTCCTACCTCCGCCGTTTGTTTGTTTTGGTGCGACTACCCAAAACCTATCCTAAAACACCAATCCCAATCCCACATGCGTACTTATATCTGCTCAAAGACCGGGTACTATCAAGTCCAAGACACCGTGATGAACTCTATAATTTCAAATGCTTGCAGGGCACGGACTAGCGGACCGCCGGGACGTGAGGGTGTTCCTTTTGGATTTGGATTGGTCTCAGGGAGGGAGTACGTCACGGTAGACGCCCTCTCCCTCGCAAAAAAAAAAAAAGGTTTTTGGGAAAGCATACGGCGACGGGGAGGCCGCTAAGCACGTATGTACGTGCTCCCCACCACCCTATAGTGCGAGACGCATGCGTAACCCTCGATCAAGCGCTTGCCGAACCTCGAACCTCGAACCATCCGCGCCACCAACAGCTGCAGGTCACCACGGGCACGGCGCCGGTCTTCCTTTTCCTTTCCTTTTGCTTGGTTTTTCCTCGGTTCTCTTCACTTTTCCTCGGTTCTAGGCCTTCAAGTTCTCCGCTACTCCAAGTGTTATGTAAGTATCTATCTGCCACCTGGCGTTATTGCTCGAGTCATCCTCATCCTCATCCTCATCCGATATGATCCCAAGCCTGTGTCTTCTTCCCTATCCCAAGTTTGAGCCTTCTTCTCTACTTCCCTTCTCCCTGTCCCTACCCACCCTACCCCTGCATATTACCTAGCCTAGCCTAGCCTAGCCACACCACACCCACACTCACACTCCCAACCCGAATAAATCCGAATCCGAATCCGAATCCCCCTAACTGAGGGATATCATACACACTCCAGGAATATTATATATAGATATAGCTATAAAACACCCCATTCGAAAGCCGGCGGCTATAGTTATTATTATTGGTACACGCCCAGCACACGGGCACGCCCACGCACATCTACATTTTGAAATTGCCGCCGGCACGGATACAGATAAGTACTATGTATGTAGTATGTAGTACACGACGCATCGACGGACCGCCCGGCTCGCGTCCTGTTCCTTTTTTAAGTTATTGGTTATTGAATTTGCTCTACTCTCACGGAGGGTAGGGAGAGGGAGGTCTAGACTCCGGTCTAGACTTCAGTACGTATACGTAGACGCCGCTGTCCCTGTCCCTATTTTTTTCTGTTCTAAAAAAAAGGAGTACGGTTGGATAAATATAAACCGACCTAGCCGACGGAGGGGAATGTCCACCGACCTAGGTGGGTGGGTGGGTGTTCCCCCGACCCCGTTTGGACCCCGCGGCACAACCGTTTCACGTTTCACGTTTCAGAAAAAAACGTACGGGTACATACGGGTTTTGATGAAATTTTAAATTTAAATTAGCCGTAAACGAAATCCGCGAACTTGGATTTAAATTTTCGGCGCCAACAGAAGGGACCATGCACACGCCCTCGCCTCGGATCCTAGGTACTAGGCAGGCCTTCTCCTCTAATTAAGTCCAAGTCTAAGTCTCACAGGCTCAGCCTCAGACTCGCGAATATATGATATATGATATAAGATATAAGATATGTATGCCAGCGGACGGAAGCTTAAGCCGGTATTAAGATGTACAGCGACGAAGGAGGATCTACATACTTACACGCTTCACTCGCGAGAACGAGTTTGTTTTGAGCGAACTGATCATGAAGAAAGGATCCAAGAAGGAAGATGCGAGATGCAATATGGGAGACAAATGCGAGATGGGAGGCGGACCCGGTCTGCGCGCGGCATTGGATATAAAACGGACACAAGCCACAACGAAGAGAAGGAATTTGAGGGAATGGCATCAGATCGCCGTGCCATGGGACTATATGTACTATCCAAGTATCTTATAACATTGTACTGTAACGTCAGAGGCCCACCCACGACTCGCTTCACCGCCAAGATCCCGGATTCGGATTCGCTCTTGGTGTCAATGTAAATTCACATGTACATATACACGACCCGGGTCCAGGTGGTATCATACTCATACTGTGCATCCTGAGAGGACGGCGGTGGGAGGGAAAACGAGTGTACTGCCACAGT